>JAQFYZ010000606.1:0-37562 GCA_034695085.1 Cylindroiulus punctatus | reverse complement strand
GGAAAGGTAGATGTTATGTCTTGAATTTTATGGAGGGTGTCCCCAAAGTCACAACGCACTTGTAAGCAGCCTTAATTTAGGGAGAGTGAAAACCGCTTGTTGACGCGACAGTCAATTACTGAAGATCAATTCTTGCATACGATTCCAAAACACCGTGCTGTATTAAGCTTAGCTGACCTTTGACCTTTCATAATGGATTCCATTATTAGGTGCACCCAACCTCCATAGCTGGTTTCATAATTCCGAAAAGCACATTTTGGATTTATGAAACCACCCAGGGAGGTTCTCATGTAGAATGGCAAACTAGTTTACGCGCACTGTGAATGTGCACTTAGAATTCTTATAGGCTTATACATGTACAATGTATAAGAGCATATACATGTAATATTGTTACATTGTATGTCGTTATTTAGTTTCTGAACATGAAATACAACATTTTAAAAGCAATCCAGTTTATCAACCACCAATGTTCACATGCACGCACCTACAGTACGCTACAGCAAGTAGATATATGTAGGTCTACTGTACTGTTTCAAAACCTATAAATAAAATTTTTCAACAAAACCATACAATTGCCACAAATCTTTGCAAAACTTAAAAATCTGTGCCAATTTCATAAAGTGAATTTGTATAATGACTTCGTATAATGGTCTTACCCTGAATGAGCTGTGAAACTTCAATTTAGGAAAATGTGGTCCTACCTTTGGTACACATTTCAGCATCACAGCGCCAACAAGCTTACTGGAAGAACGACTACTCTCCATAATCACTGCGACTCAAATACCGACGGCAATACAACTTTTAAAATCATCAAGAGTTGTGCAATCCTATTATGGACATTGGACCACAATATAAAGGGTCGATAATTTACATAATTATCTGAAATTTCATTGGAAGTCGCCAATGGTATTGTTGACATTGTTTAGCGCTCAACAGATGGCATTTACTGCATTTGACCGTCAAAATATGAAAATAAATTCACTTGGTGATTAACGTATAAAGGGAACAAGTTGTGTAACTATAATAACCTTGAATAACTTAAACAGAGGGCGCTCTAAACGGAATTTGGACTATAAAGGTTATTTGGACTGCTTTGTTCAGTTTATACACTATTACCCGTACCACCGCTTTTTTTGGCACCATACTTGAGCAACGAGAAAGACTCAAAACCTGTTTCTGCACAATCGGATCGCAGCGCAAATCGATACCTGAGTTATTGCTCATGCTCCGAGAGCGCACGGTGGTACGGCCGCCTTTTGACTTGTGAGTCGAACCATCAAATCCACAACAAGACTGAAATCAGTGAAATGCGAGTTTACACATACATGTACATGTACACTGTATGCACAAAGCATTCAGACTTCGATAAAAAAATGAAAGTTGTATCAAAATACATTTAAATTTAATTTCTGCACATATGCACTTGTACTGTACACTGTATGAGATACATGTAACTACTGTATAGACAGAAATAAAATTCAGGCTTAAAATTAATAAACTAATGAGGCAATTCCTTTGCCTCTCAAGATAAAAGGGAGGCATCTGTTACATCCACCACTGATATGGGTAATGAACTAAAATGATGACAGTAAATAAAACCATGGTCTTCAATGTATCATTTGAGAAACGTTTAAAAGATGACCAACTTACCTTCCATGTAACACGAGCAATACAAAATAGCATTAACGTTGGGCATATGTCAGCATCAATTGGTATTCCCGAAGAATCTCACTCTCCTCGTCCAAACTAATGTCCAAGTGTGCATCTTCATCATCAGGGATGTCAGTTCGCAGTCTTTCTAAAGCATCGTAATGCATCTGAAGACTCTCAGGGTCAATATCAGGAACGGGATCTGTAGAACATACAGAGTACACTTACACGTGGAATAATCAAGGCTGAATCATGGGGCTTCAGAAACAATTAGACTATGCAAATTTGGGGCACTGCTTTTTGTAGGTTGACAGACAAAACACACATGGTCACCGATGTGTGCGGGGTAACATCATTTAGCGAAGGAGTGTTCATCCAATAATATTAACATCTCTGGAAATACACTGCAATATACTTACTGCTGCTATTTCCAGCTGTTGAACTCTCATTATCAATAACCTCCATAAAAATGCCCCCAGTGGCTATCAGTTCGTCTAAAGCAGCCTGGACGTTAGCATTATGCTTTTTGAGACACTTTCTTGCAATTTCAGGATCGAAACCGCATGATGCTACCTAATATTTATATCAACATAAAATTTTAATCCACTAGCACATATTTTGGGTCAATTTTTTGAATGGGAGAACAATTTGAACATAAACTACAAAGAAAAACAATTTTTACTTCAATGTTATAGGGAATACTGCATAATATTTCTCATTCATACCTGTGCCACCATTACATCAGAGATGTGGGTAGCATCACTGCAATTGACGTCTTTTACATTCAATAAATCAGGGTGATCTTGAATAATCTACTTAATATTAATATCAACATAAAATGAAGGAATATAAATAAAGATAATCCAAGATAATGCATAAAATTACCTGTACTGCAAGGGACATACTATTATTGGACTGACGTAGTGCCTCTGCTGAAGAAGCAGACGGATAACCCATGGAAAGTAATGTTTGATAAAAGTCCATGTTCAACCTAAGGATTAATCACAGTAGCAGCTTTCGCTTTGTGAACTGATATTACACAAAATGTGTGACATTTAAAAACAAGATTAACTAACCATTCTCCATTGGCAGTCTTTCCAAACTTGCGGGCTTCCTTCCTTTTGGCTTGTTCTTCCTTTTCTTTTTTATAATTATCTTTTTTCTCCTATTTGGTTAAAATGATGTGCTTAGTTTCTTAACATGCATGTCTTTTTAACTAAACATGCAATCTTTACAATAACATTTCTGTGTTTAAAAAAAAAGTATTGCAAATTATGGTAACGTTACTTTTCGACGATTAAGAATGTAATTGACAGCTGTTTCCACATTTCCATGGGAGCTCCTTAAACCAAGACGAGCTTCCGCTGCTGAATAACCTATCGCCATAACTGAAAAATGAGAATAAAGAATCGCTTATTATGCCAGTCTTTTGCGACTATTATCAAACAAACCATTAAATGTATTCTATGATGCATATTATATATTTTATAATTACATCTAATTAAAATTTACCTTGTGATAACTTCTCATCATCAACTTTCAACTGCTTGAGCTCATTATCAACCTGCAAAAAAAAAATTATTTCAGTCACAAAATTCCTAAGGTACAATTTATTTAAACAACTCACGTTGGAACCACATGTAATTTGACTACATCATAATTATACTACTTTTAACGTTGAAATTTCCATGGTGCCACATAAAAATATACGTTTATTGTATGAAACAAACGCCAAATTAATATTTGCTTACAAAGGCATATTCCATAATATATAATAAAAGCACTTACATCAGTAAAGAGCTTCTCTGCAACTTTCCACTGCCTGCGAAAAAACGCTGTTATTCCTTTCAACAAATTCAAGCGGACAAACAATGCAGACTCATGTCCAGTAGTTCCCTAAATAACCAGAAAACATGTTGGAACGTTGTACACCAGGATGACTAACAGCAACTAATCACAGTCCCAATATTTTATAATCATTATAAACAGTTTCTATTCAGATTTTAGGTCTCATTTTAGGGTTTTTTGTTTATTAAGATAATGATGAGAGACAGAAATTTGGACATTTTTCCTAACACGTAGAATAGTTGTTAAAAGGACTTGCCTTTAGTGCCCGAAGTCGTTCCAAATTTCGTCCATAGCTTCGATGAAGGCACTCTTCGCAAGTTTTCAATCGAGTTTCTATTGTGAGGAGGAAAAAATGTAACCATGATCGCTACAGAAGATTCTTAAATATTACTAGTTGGCCACTATCAATAGTCACAAATAAACAAGTGCAGGGCTCTGTAACAAGATGATCAGAAGAAGGCCTCACCAGCATCTGGCAGGTCCTCGATGCTTTTAAGGCAAAGGTAACACCATGTAATGTCCAAACAAAGCAAAGCATAATTATCCACAGATTTAAGAATGTCTGCTGAACAACTCCTAAAATGGTAGTAAGCAATTTGGGGTCATGTTATTACTAAATATATAAGGCAATTAATTTAATTGGTTTAGGTAGATGAAATGAGGATACATACTTAAACTCTTTATCTGCCTCAAGGAGTAGAAGAATTGCTTCCGAATACTCTTTTCTTTTAAGCGCTGCTTTTCCCTTCTCATTCAATATCATTGCCAAACTTAGAGCCTGTAAGCGAAACAATGTTATTATGATTTCTTACAAAACTTGAAACCTGTTATAAGCATGATTGCCTCACCTTCCTTTCAGCCTGTGGGATAGTAATAGTTCGACCATTTTGATCAGCAATTTGCATTAAATCCATTTCATTATTAACTTTAGAAAAAAAAATTCAGAAAAATGCAAGACAATACATAGGCTATTATCAGTTTACTCTGATTTCAATGACCAAGTTGTTAATTAAAACAACCTTAAACATTTAATCATACCTGTTTGATTTGCGAGGATTTCAGCATCTTCTCTGGTTTTTTGAACAGAGGAGCCTGCTGCACTGTTGACAACATCTGGGGATTCTGGCAATGTAATAGCCATCACTGTAGAAGTCACCTAAAAATAATTTAATTATAATAACGAAAATTAAAATCCTCTGTAAAAGCATCCCTTGAGTTAATGTATAAATATAATACACTTGCCGAAATGCCCTGTTCACTAAGAGATGCATCATCTCTTATAACTCGACCACCAGATATCATCTTCACTTTGTCTGGCTCAACACTGCACCGATTTGCAATGAGCATTCGAAGTTCAGCACCACCAACGTCCAACTTGGTATCGACAGTAAAACTTTGTTTGGAAATGTTCTGTCATAGCAAAGAATAATCAAAGCATTAAGTATCATAGACGAAAAAACAAACAGCCCAATTCTAAAGTAGTTTACACTTACCTGATTTTTTTTCTGTGCTGTAACTTTGACTCTCAGAGCTGCTACGCCTGTAAGTGTATATGTGTTTCTAGATGCCAATCTTTCAACTGATGTAATACGTAGATGTTCAATTGCGTTTTCAGATTCAGTGTCTGAAAGATGCAGTTCTTCGGCAAATCTTTTGACAAGTTCCTTAAAAATAATACAGATTATTAATTTCAAACTTCATTAATTTAAAATTGGCATGCAACTTTAAATTCCCAAACATTATGCACAACAGGGCAACACATGTGAGTTTAATCCTTGTAGTTCACACAAATTTTCAAGACAACGTGATTACTATGCGGTGTCCGCATTAAAAAAGGTTCTGAAAAGTAACTACATTCTAACGGTGGGCATATCATTCCTACAAGGTACTTGATTCTTATTTTCACATTTTTCAGGAAATGATGAAATTAAAAAAATGACGAAATCCTGCTTTCACATTTTCGTTGCTATAGGCCTATACACAGGCATGTTCACTGTAAACATTTCTAAATTTAGTCGAAACGGCTCATATTGGGAAATGCTCGTTTAAAAATAGATCGTCAGTGCGCTTACCCCAGTAAACTCTGCTCTATTGCCTTCTTCATCGCTATATGGAGGTAGCCAGAGTTTAATTCGCTCAGAGTTAAGCTTATTTTTCACTAAGGTTAAAATTGTATCTTCTTGCAGGTTAGCAGACATTTTCTGAGTCTAATAAAAAAAAAAGTTTCAGGTGACTTTAGTAACGTTTATCATTTGACAAAAAAATGAAGCGTTAATGAAAATGCCTATTAACAGGTTTGACAACACACTATTGGAGTGACCATGCATGCAGCGATTAAAAGTCCTGTAAATTACGAAAAGATGGGTGCTAATCAAAATGGAGGGGAATGAAAAGACAGAAATTATTCGATACCCGGGACTGCAGCTGTATAACTGTGGATGTATTATGCTGTGGATCAAAAGATTCAAATTATCAACGAATTCCTTTGTAAAAGTTAGTTACAATAGTAGGCCTACTACTGTAACTAACTTTATATACATGTAGGGCTTGGTCATGCGCCATGCAGACTAACCGATACCGATACATAAAACTAGACTATTGAATATTACGGTTTTACAGAAATGTTACAAAAGAGCCCGGGGTTCGTTTTGCTACAAATTCTAACAAAGTTTACATTACCAGCAAATGTTCTCATCAAAATCTTGGAGGAGTTCACAACGTGCAGTTGAATGCGCAGCTATTGAGGATCACGTACAGCTGTGGAACTGATACTTGGAGTACATGTGGTGGTCACTCGTGCCTGGTGGTATCGAAACCCATAAACTGCAACTCAGCTTTACAATTTACGCGAAACAAATAACGTTACGTATGTCACTTTAGATCTCACCCTATGAAAAAGAGAGAGCGGACAAACTGTAAAACTTGACAGACTATGCAGACAGCAGAAATGAAACCGTCACGCACGCATGAAAACAAACCATGAATCAACACAAAAGAAAAAAAAAAACCTTGAAATTCGGCTTGCAACCAGCCTTTTCAATCGAGAGCTTCTGCAATGGCCAATGAGCTGCATGTGCTATTCTCCCGGATGCAGCCTACAGTATGAAATGGCGCGACTTGCGTTTTTCGATGAGCTTATGTATCCATGGCAACAACAGGAGATGCATGCCTCCGTTTAAGTATTGCGTGTTTGCCGAACATTTGATTTAAAGGGCAGCATGTTTATACTTGGCTATCAACATTTCGCATTGTGTCATTTTGATGCGCAATTATAATTTAAGATACAATTGAATCGCGTTGTGATGTCATTATAAATAAAAATACCAACATCTGTACTACAAAGGTTCTTGGCGTATTAAAATTGCAATAAGTATAAATAATCTTAATTACTAAATCAAGGGAATTTAACGTATAGTAATGTGCACATTTGTACAAAACTAGACTATTATACTGACATCTACCGATGCAACTCAATATTGAAATGCGTCGACGACTGGAGCTAATTACGTTTGTTGTCATAGCTGTCAATTTCTGAAAACCAATTCTTGCATGTGATTTCAATACAGACCCTGCAGTATTTTCTGATCCTTGATCTTTCATAATGGATTCCATTGATAATTTCTGCATCCATTTTTCAATTCAAAGGTGCTGCACCAGAGATAATTTTTAATTGACTTGTGCGAGGGAACATTTCCAAACATTCTTAGCACGCTACAGCAATTGATTTTAGACAGGAAACACATTTTCGTTGAAAGATAAAGAATAGCAATGTTTCCTATTCAACCCATGCCATTTAATATTCTTTGAGGAGCTATCTATAAATATAGGTAACACAACAATTTCGCGCATTTATTAATTTGGTGTCGCTTCAACGTTTTCAGTTGATTTCCTAAAACTGCGATTTTAATTTAATTTTGCCCAAAAAGTAAACGGAATCAGTCTAAACAATATGTGGAAGCGTCAGAATGTTATTAGTACAATCGTTATTATAATTCTGGTCGCACTGCCAACCCACACACTAATTACCAATCAACGAAGCTACTCAATATTGCGCACTAATTACAAATTACCACTTTCATTTCCCAAAGAAATCATGTGTGACCGTGACCCAAACTTTAACCTGATAAGGTGTGCAATAATGTGCCAGGAAATGACAGCATGCTACATGTTCTGGTAAGTGTGTAAATGATACTGTAGGTCTGATAATAATATAATACCACAATATATTATAACGCATGTCTTTTGAATATTTTTTATTTTTGTATCGAAATTTAAGCTTTAACTCTGGAATGTGTGCTATGGCCATCATTGGAAATGGCTACGCAATTTTTGCACGTGAAGGCAATGATGAGTGTGAAGTGGATGAATCGATTGTTTACACTTGTTTTAACAATGAGAAGGTATAAAAGTTACGTTCAAATAGGCTAATTATACAGATTTGACGAATTTTAATTTTCAATGAATGCATTCTCCTCTAATTCTATACTTGCAAAATGGGTAAAATTCAAAATATCGTTGTTAAATTAGCGACTGGTTCAGTAATTTTTTGTGCCTCATCGTATAACAAATTTCAATAAAATATATCGAGGAGTTATTAGGCACATTTAGTTAATGATTATTTTAGACTAATTAATTCACAAGCGATGATACATGCATGCTGTCGAGTCAAACACCAATTGAATTCCAAGATAAATTTCAGATGCCGTACGCCAGTCCTCAAGAACGAATTCTCGGTATGGTAACGTTTAAACCAATTTCAAGATGTACGAGCAACTGTACCGTGATTTTAATAAGCACATCTCCAGCTTTAGATGTATCTAACGTTGCGCTAATGAAACCCACTAAAGTACAGAGGGAGTACCTGGCCACTTCAAATACATCTATCCGTCTTGTGGATGGTAACTTAGATCGCACTCGAGATCTTTTCTGTGTGGATGGAGACAAGGATGAATTGCCATGGGTGTGGCTAGACCTCCAGGCAAAATATGACGTTCTTGCCATAAATATCACTAATAATGACAATTATAGTAAGCAATCCAGTTTAATTGTTACTGTATACAGGTGTATATGAAAATCCATTACGTATACGTGTATATCAGCGTGTTATGTAGTCGTGTAAAGTCGTAATTAGATGATAAAAGTAAACATTGTTACAGTGTTGCGTTTTTTTTAAAATCTAACTATCTCATTGATCTGCAATGACTTATTCTGCAGTTTCCTTCTGAATTTTATATTTTCCAATATATTTTTTTGAATTTGTTTCTAGACCACAAAAAAAGATTTCACGATGCTGAGCTCCGTGTCGGGATGAATAGTGGGACGCAGTCCACCTCAAGCATGAATTATTTTCAAAATAATTTCCTCTGTTTCGAGTACACTGGCATTGGGGATGATTACTGGATCGACTTTTGTCACCCAGGACCAATTCTTGGGATGTATGTTAGCTTACAAATTATAAAGAAGTGCGATTATTCCCCTGATTGCTTTGAAGAGATTGGCAATGTCATCAATGTGTGTGAGATACAAGTGTTTGTTTTGAATGCTTAATTATATTCATTGCTGAAAAATGGAATTTAACTATTTATACCTATATGGTAAATAGTTTTATGACCGTCCGGAAAGAAATTTGTGTTTGCAATTTTGAAAAGCACTAATATCCTCACTGTAATGATTACTAAAAATAAAATGTGCAATTTACATATTTGCCTACCATCATACATGTACATATAATGCGCGTGGGGTGAGGACCCTGATTCGGCGCCAATTTCAAATGAAAACTAATTGTAGTTCGCTGGGAAGCAAAGTTACTATAGTACACTTGTGCAATCCAACGGTTGGATTTAGCATATCAAAAAATTACCATGCATGATACATGCTCGTAGAATGGCATGCCGTTGAGCAGGTAACATTCGAAATTCAATTTCAACTTTGAAGACATATCTGTGACGTCAATTTGTCAGGGAGGTTGTGAGCATAATCTCAGAAATACTCTTGAAAGACTTCCTTTAAAAAATAGAAAAAAATAAATCCCCAGCAAATAATCGTATTTACCAGTTGACAATCAAAAATTATTTTTAATGAGTTATAAAAGAAATACATGAAAATTCATAAATATTAATAAATACCTAGAATCGCTCTACATACAACATATTTCCCATAAATTTTTGCATTGAAATCTAATGGTAAAACAATAGTAAAAAAATTAATACCTTGAAGGGACAGCCCAATGCAGACATCAACCATCATGGCAGTGTAAAATTGGATCGGTATGTCCTATGTAGTACATGTATATAATGCATTCGAGATTTACATGTACTTAACATTGCTTAATAGTATTAATGTTTTATTAAATGTGTGAATAATGAATTTTAAAATATGAATTTTACCATTTTATTTTCTATGGAAACAGGGTTTTAGTTCTTTACAGTAAGTAATGGATTTCTTTACGTTAATTTTTAAGTATTGCTTATTACTGCAAAGGAGAAAAACTGCAAAAGAATCGAGAAATTCCTGCAAATGAGCGTGTACATACAGTATGTGACCAAATTGCATATTGAATTGGTTGTTCCATACTATATGGTAATGCCACATAGGCTGTGCTGTCATGCACAAAAAAAAATTATCATTTGGTGATTTTTTTTCTTTGTCAAGTTATCTTACTTTGAACACATAAAACTAATTCCTGATGGCAATGCCGGATTTCCACACTTTAACATCTGTTCAGGAATGCCACATTTCTTCCACTGACTAGGTACATGTACATTATTTAAAATCACATCGAGATCAATTGTACTCACAATCCACGTCGTGCTCACTACTGTTGCTTATGCCTGGAAACTGAAAATATGAAAACATGGTGAATACAAGGTGACATGACGGGCCGTTTAAAATAAAACTAGTGGCTGGTTGGTGCAAGGACGGATCTGAGACTTCATTAATATGTCAGAAATCCTTGTCCCTTCCCCCATCCAAATGCATATTTCAATTATAAATTTACCTCGTTTGCATGACGTTTCTGAGGCCTTCGGCCTTGTCTGGTGAGTGAAACATAGCGCCTTAACGTTGGATATGGCATTTGGAAAAATACAGCAGCTTTTCGAATGGACATTCCTGATTGTACAGCCTTGATGGCATCACGCATCGTTTCCACATTCCACACCGAATTCATTCTTGGTGTAATAGCGAATCCCATGTCTATAAAATAAGAAGAGCCGAAATAAGAAACTCATTGCAAATCTATACACATGGATAAAAAAGGTGTTATGACATCTACATGCATGTATTCAAAAAGCATTAGGTTTTTATGGCCACCTTTACAAATTTTCCATTGCTATAATGTATTTAAAATAAGTAAAGAAAGATTTTGAAGTTACCTGAGAATAGTTTCAATTGACTTTCAATTAAAATAAATTCACACTTGAAAATGATTTGAAATCCACTTTTTTCTTTAAAAGTTTGATACCTGATATCAGCTATTATTAGAGAACTGCAGATATAATTCTATAAATGAATCAAACACATTCGTATATTTTTAATCTTAAAAGTTACTTGACATAACTTCGGTGTTACATCAGTTGTTTAGCTTACATATCATTCGTGAAAATATCTGCAGTTTAGTGAAACTTCCTCAACTTCCTAGTTGTTCCATACAGGTGCAATGTAGTCAAAGGTTGAGTCAATGCGGTCCTCGAAAACAAATCCCTTTAAACAGGAGTCAAATGACAATGTCCATCGATACCTTGTAGGGTATGTTCGAGCTCATACGCTTCCAAACTGTCCTGACGAACAATTTGCCAGAAATTCAAAATCCAAAGAAATTCATTAACATATGTAATATAACAAACTAACAAACAAACTATATAACGTGATTACAGGAAAGCCAATGACCATGAAACTTGTTTGGACGAAAGAAAAAATAAATACTCTTAAAAATATCCCAACAATGCCATGGCTCGATGAAAAGATTGCTGGTTTTGGAAAAATGCAACCCTGTCTAACAAAAATTATTATTTAAAAATCCAGTATCAGAAGTTGGTAGTCTAGATGGCACTTACCTGGTGTCACTGCAAAATGGATGCGCTCGTCTGCCCAAACAAATTTTATTTAGACGTTGGACAACGAGGACAACTTTATTCCACGACCACTTATTTGTAGTTCCCATGCACATGTAGATGATTCAATATTTACATTTTCAAATACGCAATCTCTTCGTAACTTTTACCCGAAAGTTTAAATTCATTGGAATGTTTCATGAATCTGACATTTATTGAATAACGAAAAACTGTACACTTTTTGATTATTTCCATGAAAAGTAGTTTGTCGAGTACTGCAAATGGGCCAAACAACAGCCACAAAAGAAAAGCAAGGTTCCTAAGAAATAAAAATGAACCTTCGCATTCTCTGTAAAAAAGAATTTAACATTTCTAACACATTAGTCGTCGAGAGGTAAGGCGTTTACACACATTAGAAGTTTTACTAATAAATAGGGAGACTTTTCATGTTGTGTAGGTGATTGAGTCTTGCTGTGGATGTTATTTATTTTTTGCACTAAAATAAAATTTTGTTTATGAGACGCTATGGCTAAATGACTAGTAATTTGAAAGTGTTAATGAAAATTTAATCAAGAAATGGATATTTGGTGAGAAGAAAGCTTTATCCCCTTTTGATAATTAAATTAAGATGAAGTCCAACACCTATATAGCGTAGGCACACTATGCAAAACAATTGGTAACCAATAATAATTTTTAAATCAAAAAGTATGCTTTGAAATTGATTTGCATAGTGGGCATACATTAGGTGTTAAGAGTCAATCGAGTCTCCTACAGTATGTACTGTTATTATTAGATATCGAAGTCATGTCATGTTTAAATGCATGTACAATTGTACACTGTACTCAAATTCAAAGCTATCTTGTCCTGGTATTTCCTGTTGTTTTTTTCACAAGTAATGCATTACAACAATAAGCAATTAAGCATCTATATTTCCATGCAACTAATGAGGGCGGAATCAAACAACTTGAGTCATCATATCCTGCTGCAGTTGAACAATGTCCACACTTGGCTTGTGATTGTGCTCAGCCTTTATGAACACCTCATTACCAACTGTTTCGCACCGTCCTCGACATCCGCTGCTCGTGTCCGTGCATATCCAAATAATTTCTTTGGCATTATAGCTTCTTTCTCTTTTATAGAAATAGCCTTTATAAACAAGGTTCATGGCATTTTTTCTGGCAGATTTTGATATCAGCACGTCTACCCCTAACAAAAAATGCAACGGTTAGTTACGGAAACTCGTTCTTGTCAACAAAATACAAAAGTAAGGTAGGAGAAGTATTTTCAAAATGTTTGCGTAATTTTTTGTAATCAAAGTTTGAAAACGCAAAGGGATTTACTTTGAACATTCCTCACTCACAAAATTTCTCACATGTTGTAGGGTTCGTAAAGCTGTGTAGCGATTGTGAAACTGTGTTTTCATCTGGTGGATATTCTAAAAGTTTGGCATCTTCTTTATACATTATTATCAAACATGTAATCGGCTACATGACGTATTGTTGCTCACATTAGGAGCGCACGCAAGGAAATTATAATCCTTATAATGACCACAGACTGGTAAATTATG
This sequence comes from Cylindroiulus punctatus, assembly GCA_034695085.1. Classification (NCBI taxonomy): domain Eukaryota; kingdom Metazoa; phylum Arthropoda; class Diplopoda; order Julida; family Julidae; genus Cylindroiulus; species Cylindroiulus punctatus. The sequence goes on along the minus strand of JAQFYZ010000606.1, from coordinate 24,446 downwards.
GTAGGCCCTATTCAGTCCCATGCAAGCCCCGAAGTAAAATAGACGCGTATTCAAATTCCATTTCCAAAAATGACTTGTTCAGATTTACATGAAAATATGAGTCCACTTATTCCTTATTACTGGAAACATAGTAATTTGCATCCGCGTTCCCTGCAGCAGCCATTTCTATGAGACGGCTATCCGGCACATGATTGTGTGCAGTTTTGAAGACAATAGCATAACCACGTGTTTGACATCTTCCATGGCAGCGACCTGATGCACATTTCACACACCTCCAGAAAACCTTATCCGAGTGTTTCCTTTCCTGGGTGTATCTAAACCCTCCTGTAATCAGGTTGTCGTATCCTCTTTGGCTTTTACAGAATAACAATGGATAACGGGCTAACAAAGACAGAATAAGTTAGAAAGATGCATACTTATATTCTGCCAAAATTTTAAAGGAATTCTAGTCAATATCATATAGGTAAACATTTTAAGCTGGTATTGTCAAAAATTTAGTATAAATAGTTAAGCCGGAATGGCACTTGAGCTTGTTTTGCTCATGTTTTGCTTGGTTGTCATAGAAGTGTTTTCAATTCATTATCTTTTGTGCTTGGCGAGAAAGCAGGTTTTTGAGAAACACATTTGGTGCAGACTTTAAATGCACGGGACATATTAGGGGGCGACGTAAACATTCAATGTTGCTCTGGGTGTTCTTATCCATCAATCACTATTGCTGCTATAACGCCCATAATTAGTTCCCCTTATTGCAAATAAGTTTGAACTGAATAAAATAGAGCATTCCAAAACATATTTGAGTTTAAATTAAATTACAAATATATACAAATACAAATATACAAATATATTTGATTTAGTTACCTTCATGACAATTACATGGTCCATTTTAAACAAAGTGCTGTGTGATAATGGCATATTTGACATTGTGTTCGTAAGATGGAGATAACATTGTCTCCTGCCCATTGAAAAAACAGAAAGGCATAAATATAACCCCATAGGAAATTTTGAGACCAAAATTTCATTGTCCTCAACCATATGTTATCGAATGTAACCAATTTTTAATGAGGATGATATGCAATCAATAAAAACCACTCGTTACTTATATTTCGCATAAAGTAAGGGGTTTGGCAATGAGAATATGGTAGTTTAAAAACATTTTAAAGTGTTTATTGGAATTGATTTTGAAGGTAGAAAGTTAAGTCTCATTTTCTAGAAATTTGGATTGCACACAAACTTGATCCTAAAGGTTCAATCATCTATAGTATTAGTAATAGTGCATACGCAGTATCTTCACTAGCTAACAGAATCGATATAATGTTTTCATACTTCGAAAATCAGCAGTGGCCACGAAATGAGTAGAAAACCCTTCAGAATACCGCTTCATTAGTGATTTAAATAAAGGCTCATATCAGGTTTATGATTATGGTCAATTTTCAAGAGAAATTCTTGACCAATTGTATGACATCTTCCACGACAGCGTTGTTTGGTACATTTCACGCACTTCCACATAGTCTTATTGCCGCAGTTTCTTTCCCGTGTGTATCTAAACCCTCCGTGGATGAGGTTGTCGTGTCCTTTTCTACCTTTGCAGTAAAACAATCTACAGCAGGCTAACAAAAATATACGAAATTAATAAACATGTACATAACCCAATGGTAGAGGACAACTATGGCTAGCCATTGTCTTCCATTATACAGTACAAGTATACTGCAGTAAAATGTCTAAAAACTTCGACCATAATCCAAATTACGCAGCAGGTTTTGATGCTTAGCAACACACTAGCGTGGCCTAATTATTAAATTAAGAAAAGGAAAAAAAACCAATTCGAATGCTGACTCAAAAACATAATTGCAAATTATTTAATATAAAGGGTGATCCTTCCCTTTTTTTATATAAAGTAATTTTAAAACAACTGTCAGAAGTTACAAGGAATACATTTTGAAAAAAAATGTACAAGAATAAGAACTAGTTATTATTTCATGTATATGTATTTGGTGAACAGGGACTGCCAGCAGGCGGCGACACAATTTATTAGAATAGAAAATTGCTTCTGGGCCAAACACATGGAAACAAAGTCTTTAGGAGATTTTTAACATTTTACCAGAAATTTGGTCTTTGTAACTCCAACCGCTTTTTAAAAATTAATTTTCGCAATTAGGGCAGGACCTTATGGCCATCCTATGATAACCTATGAGTAGTTCGAGGCGATTGAAAGAATTCTAATGCCTTGAGAAGATTCTGTCATCACAACAGAGTAGACGTTTGGGCAGTTGCTATAAGCATATTAATATCCTACTTTCATAATCGCATTGACCGATCTGCAAGCCTCTGGTGTACCTCACTCACAAAATATCGCACCTTGGTTTCATAACATTTGTATTATATGTCAGCATGGTTCCAATACTGTAATACTGGATTTGCATTTACTTATAGTACATTTTGTAATGAGATTATGCTAATAAACGAAATTCTTTACTGATCTTGCAACATTCTATTAGTCCATGGTGATCCCAACAGCAGCAGCCATTTCTAGAAGCCTTGGATCTGGTTCATGATTATGGTTCACTCTTAACACCACACAATAGCCAAATGAATGACAACGTCCTCTACAACGGGGTGATGCGCATTTTACGCATCTCCAATGAGTCTTATCAGCATAGATCCTCTCTTTGGCATATCTATAACCTCCGAAGACAAGGTTGTCAACGCCGTTATGACCTTTGCAGAATATCGGCGCATGATGGGCTACCAAAAACATAATAGGAAATTAGCCGCTTGGACTTATTTAACTTTTTAGTTATGATCGAGATGTGCCATAATCAACGTTGACATCGTTGTCACACCATCCAGGTATTGGATCTGACGTACTTTGATAAGTATAATGTGTTAGACAAACCAGCTGAATTTCAAATACATGTATTTGAGCAGCAATTTCGACAGTACAACCCAAAGAATATATACTCATTCAAAACTTAAATTTTCAGTAAGGATGATAAATAGCAAGAAAAGCTGATAATGAAGCGTACTGAAATAAATACCCAATATAGTCTCTAATAAAGAATTAATATTTCCTAGTAAATTACCGATGATGATCTGCAATGGCATAAGCACATGTTGCCAATACATGGAGGAACACGTACCAAGGAAGAAGAAATAACCACAAACTACATAAGCTCGGTTTAGACGTACGTAATCTAAATTTATAATTGTTGAAAGATGTAAATACTGAAAACCCAAGTAAGCAGATCAAGTATGATGTTGGTTAAATGTGGATAATAATGAATAAATCACACGTTGTCTAAGCGATGGGAGCCAGAATGCTGCTCCTTTAACAAATAGTGAACATGTAATTCCATTGACATATCGGAAAAAACTAGTTTTATTGTAAAACAATCGTGACAAATGCCAAAACTGCGGCATATTTAGTAGTCAACATAAAATAATTGCAAATAGGTAGACGCTTTAAAATAATTTTCAAATTGTTATCACTGAATTTTGGCATTTTGTGAAATTATTTTTTAAGATGGGCAATCAAGTAGAATGTGGAGTGGGTTATTAATACATGTAATACAGATTACTTGTTACTCATTGTTTTTGTTAGGGTATACATCCACGAAGCTTTGTTAACTAAAATGAAAATGATCTTCATTCACATGCTGATAGACTTGACTACAACAACTGCATGGATGTTTGTTAGCAACCATAGCCTGTTTTTGTAGGGGTTCAGCAATTCTAAGGTCATTTCACTTCAACTTGCTTTCAAACAACGTCTCACGACTTTCAGATTCGTTAAAGCAAATCTCCAGCATTCTCCAATGACTCTTCACGGATTCTGCATATTGACCATTTTTAGTAGATACTCATCAGGCGGATGATTGTGTGACTTTTTCATGATCACTTGGTCTTGGGTCATATGAATTCGTCCGTGGCATTTTGTCGTCGTGCATTTCACGCATCGCCAAATAATTTTATTGGCGCACACTTTATCTTGATGGTATCTAAACCCCTCCGAGACAATATTGTCGAATCCTCTTGCACTTTTTACAAACATCACTGCTGCAGCTAACAAAAAACACTGTATCAATTACAAACAAATTGCTCGTCGATAATGAAAATTCTGCATTCGGACGAATTTAGACGATTGTCACGACTGTACTGACTGATAAAAAAGCTATTGAACGGTTTTCAATTTACTGTCTTTTGTTTCATACCTAATTCATGCACCACCTTTCTTATAGCGGAAACATTAACAAAATGTTTGCAGAAGAATTCAACTAACTTCAGGATACAAGAAGCATAAATGACATGAACGGTGCATCAAGGATTAGTGTGCTACCATCAAATTTCAAAAGATGCCTCAGAGAAATTAAGCCTTCTACTGTAGATAATAAGCATACGGTCCATGGTTATGTTTCCCTTTCAATATCAACTCATTGCCGATTGTATGACACCGTCCACGGCAACCTTTATCCGCGCATCGCCAGTACATCTTATTGTTTAAATGAGGAAATATTCTGTGTATCCTGTATCTAAATCCCCTATCGATGAGATTGTCGTATCCATGATTGCCCCTTATGAAATGCAGTGGTTTGGCTAACAAACAAGAAATGTACGATCAGTTACCTGCATGCTGTTTCAACTTAGTGCAAAAGCTACTACAGGCACAGGCCTACAAAATGATTTCAAATGTCTGCACGTCTCAAATACGAGCGCATTTAAATGATTCCAAAACCGTAATTCATATTAAAAGTATAACATTTTTTGTGGAACTTTCACACTGTGGAAGAAATATTAGCTTTTCAATTTTACTGTCTTTGCAAATCTTTCTAAGCAAATCTGTTGAGGACTATCTGATGGCGGACGAAACTGATGGGATGTTGTTAGTCAATAACTGTGGTTTCGTCCATTAGTGTTTCAGTAAATACAATCCTAGCTCACGAGTTTGAATTTGCAGCTCAAATAGTATAGCATTGACTGGTTGAACAACCACATAGCATCTTGGATGCCATGTGGTGGCGAGTAGATTCACCCAAGCAAGTAACACAAAAACATTGAAAGAAAAGACAATGTCGAAGCTAACAGTTTTATCAATCCATACTTTTACAGTGCATTTCAAAAAGTCAGTGACACACGAGGAAGCATACAGCTCATAATGGATGTAATCCGAACAACAAAAACAGTCTTGGTATTCCATCCTAAATGTGAATCACAATAGTCCATGAAGCAAATGTAATCAAGGTTCAAACTTATTTTCTCAATACTGGTTTATAAACAGAAGATTCTGATCAGGCTCGTGGTTATGCCAATCCTTCATAACCAACGTGCCATTACACGTATGGCATCTACCGCGGCACTTCATTTGTTTGTTTAGCACGCATCTCCAAAATGTTTTATCGTGGTAAGTCCTGTGCACCATGTATCTAAATCCGTTGTCAATAAGGTTGTCATGCCCACGTTTACCTTTCACAAACTGCAGAGGTTTAGCTAACAATACAAAAAATTACAGTTACGTAAACAGCTGCAGTATAAATGATAGAAAAATTGGCCTTAAGTTTGACCACAAAAAAGCTACAGCACTTAAAAATATTTCTTGTTTGAGCGGTCGATGCAACTCAAAACTGCAAAATACTCCATAATAGTTTATTTCAAATTGCTGCCTTTGCAAAACATAGGCCAAACAAAATAATGCAAGCCTTCCAAGTCCTAGAAGTTGATACATCGTCCAGTTTTTCCCAACGATTTTCAAGCATTTAGTCACAGGGGTTCTCCCAATTTTGGACTTTATTCCACTCAAATTGTTGATGTTCAAAGCCGAGAGTTTCACACATCGGTTTTCTGCCACATTTCACCACACGTTTTCGAGAAGCATTACCTATAGTGAAACATCGACATTGATTAACCCAAGCAGCGCAAAGGGTTTCCTATATTTGGTACCACAGCAAAACTTACCTTCAGAAATATGGGCCTCAAATTTAGATTTATTATCCCGCCATTCTCTGATCGTTTTGCGATCAACATTGTATTGCTTGGCAGCTGCAGAGACATTGGTTGCTTCTGCAAACAAAACGGCTTCGAACTTCTTCTGTATGGCAAATGGACGACGTTTTGAAGTTGAAACCTCGCCTTGATCAAATATTATTTGGGATATTAAGTGGTTGACAGGCACAACACATGGCCTACAACATTCACTGTCGTTTACGCAACTAAGCATAAGCGTTATGTAAATAATAACAACATGGCCTGAATGTAACGAATACGAATATTCAATGTTCTGCATAAATGCCTCAGAAAACAATTATGGAATTTTTGCAACGAAATACATGTACATCTGTAAATGTTTTCTTTTCCATGTAGGCGCATGTGCACCATTGGTGTGAGACAAATTTCACCGATGGCAGTAATACTGTTTGGTGTTATCTCGAGCGATAACATAAGCAATAATAAAAATTATTCCAGCATCTTAATATTCGTGAGTAGATTCCAATTTACTGGCTTTGCATTATAACAAAACTTGATTGCATATCAAGTTAGGCCTCTAAGAAGAGTACAAGCAACTACGACTTAGTCACTCACTCAAAAGATTCTGTTGCCATAACATTTTACTGAGTGCGCAGCACGATGCAATTACATGTATATGACCTTTTGTATTGTATTTCGCACATTCTAGTCATTTAAGCTCACTGAAGTCGATAGCGAACTCATGTTTATTCGTATATCATAAATACATTTATCATTTCGGCGAGCAGGTGAATAACATGTTAAAATGGTACATAGATGAATTTCTATTAAAATATTTGATTAAATCCTCAATTTGCTGATTTGCTTCTCCAAATGCATCGTACATGACATATGACCTAAGCTAACTGTTTATTGTAAGTTGACCAGTACTTTGACAGATACTATAAAAATTGGAAAATTCGTGGTGTTACCATAATTTCGCCAATAACACCATCTATGTCTATGTCATTATTCATTGCGAGATAACGAAACAACGACAAGCAATTGCTGGCTGTGCATAAATCTAACTAGTAGACAAAGGAACCATAGTGATAAAATGGTTGTCCAGACCAATCATCTGTTTAGTGATTATGACCAGCCTTTAAAATTAGGTGTTCACCAACAGTATGACATCTTCCATGACACTTCTTTCGTTTGCATTCAATACACTTCCAGAATATTTTATCGGACCATGGAAAGTGTTGATCTTTCACGTACACGTAGCCGCGTTCGACGAGATTATCATTTCCTCTTTTACTTTTGACCAACTTGAATAATGGTGCTGACAATGAAAACAAAGCGACATTAGAACCAAACGCATTACACCAAGATGGACCACCCACGTTGTGATATGCCAATGCCAATAGTTGCAGGTTTTTTTTTCAGAAATTTTAACAGGATACCACCACGAGTTAATGAAATATATGCATGTATAGGTCCACATAAAAAATTTCAATTTACTGACTTTGCAATTTAGACAAAATTTATATTGCTAATCTTGACCAGAGCAAGCATTTACAGTACATGCGCTCATGCATAATATTTTATTTATGTGCACGAAAACGTGATGTATTACATATTTGCTTCATTAATTACTGCTAGCTAACAGCATTGCGCAATTAGCTTACAATTGCTAGAAATGTATTACAGTACAAATCTTGAAAAATAGAAAATTCAATTTTATTCCGATTTTACATGAACAAGTTTCCCTCAATACACACATGGAGGAAAAATTTCCCCAAATATACGCATTGAGGTTTTCAAAATACATATTTCAAAAATTCGAGAGTACAACCAGTGCGTGAATTTGCGCGCTGATTATTGGAAGAATGTTCTTTCGTTGTTCGTAAAATTTAATTGTTCAGAAATCATACGACTTCCCATGTCTGGCAAAAAGTTTCTGGTAGCATCACTCAGCTCCGAATTGCTTTGAACCTCTAGCATCCTTAAGGCTCGATTGCTCGGTCTTTTAGCATGCTCCGCTCGCACTGGTGGCTCTGGAGGCAAATACTCCACAGAATCATTGAATTCTATGTTGTTCTGCAGGTCGAGCATCATCAAAGCATTCATATTCGGTTCATGGTTGTGCTCCGCTCTCAATATCAATTCACTGCCAATAGTATGACATCTTCCACGGCAACCTTTGCGTTTGAATTCCACGCATGTCCAAAACGTCTTATTTGCGAGCGGAAAGTATTCCTTTCTTTTATACTCGTATCCCCTTTCAATAAGGTTATTCGATCGAACACCTATAACATACTTCGGCGATCCAGCTAATAATTTAAAAAATGGCTGCATAAGTAATTTTTCGGCATCAAATAGAGTATGTCATAAATTTGAAAAGTGAACATTCAAGTTTGTGATATCACTAGCTACCATTTGAAGGTGTAATGGTTTTGTTATCATATAAGCTAATTTTTCCTTGGGACTGTTTTTAACTATGTGGGCGATGTTCTCAATAACCCAAATGAATTCCTAAATACAGTGTACATAAATTAAAGTATCGTTGCATGAAAAAAAAAGAGATGGAAGCAAAAGAAAACTAAACGAAATATTTACATTGTACCTAATAACAAAAGCATTCGTTGTTATCTTTTGTGTTCATTTACAGCACTTTTTAAAGCAAGGATCTAAGTGTACATTGTATAACTCTGGTTATGTTCCATGCTAAAATTCCATAGCTGCCACAAAAAACCCCTCTACAGAATTGAACAAGCAAGATGATCGGCAGCTGATCAGTAAGGTATACTGTTCAGATCATAAATTTTCCCAACTATTGTGCTCATCCAATTTATTGCCTTTGCATGACAGACCAAGTGATCAGCATTCCTTCTGACTTAATGTTTTCCTTCGATAATTTGTGCAATGACACTGACACGAACATAAGCTTACTTATGGATTCATTAGTCATATTTGAAGGAAAAAAAGCCAAAAACGACGGTTCCTCACCCACAAAATATCCATTTATAAATATTGCCATGTGTTATACTATTTCAAGTTATCAATTTAAAAATATGGCGGGCTAAATACACTGTTGTAACTACTATCTGAGTGAAATTACACTATGTCACGAATGCATCAACAGAACTAATGAACAAGGAGGCATCACTTTGGACGACATTTTAAACGACCAATTTGACACTAACCCGTAGCAAAATGCAAGGAATGCAGATTAATCGAACGTTCGCTAATTTGGAAAACGTTAAGATGTCAAATGATAATTAACCTTTAAAATTTGTGAAATCATCAGTAGTGAAAACTTGAAATAATATGTACAGTATAGCATTGGTATTGCAGAAATTTAAATGAAATAATGATGTTTCAATGCACAACCTGGTGAGAAAATAGCAACCTGGCCATTTCGTACTTTGCAACCAAAATAATGCAAAGACAAATTCTAAACTTATTATAATGAAAGTGGAGTAACCGGTTACAGGTGGAGCCTTGCCAACATACATGTACATATGTAGCTGCACAAAAAGGTTTCTGGAGTTTCAAATATTCTGTACGGGAAAGTTTTAGGTTTCATTGTTGTCAGGTAACATTTTACAGAAGCGCAGACTTTCAAGAAGGTGGCTATTGGGCAAATGGTTATGACCTGCTTTCAAATCTAACTCTCCGCTTGGTGAATGAGTGTGGCATCTTCCCCTGCAACCCTTTCGCCTGAATTCCACACACTTCCACACTGTTTTATGGTCATAAATTCTGTATTTAACATATGCAAATCCTCTTTCGATGAGGTTTTCTTGTCCGTAAATATCTTTTACGAGCTGCAGTGGTTGGACTAAATTATAAAATAGAAACGAAAACGTAAGGATATTTCAAAGTGCAGGATATTGTTTTCCATTCGTCAAAGTTTTTAATTCCACGACTTGCTTGTTTATTGCCTTCAGAAACTGTCAAGCAGAAAATGAAAGTCTTTCACCGACTTTATCCTCACCCACAAAACATGCTGATTTTGTGAAACTATACAGATGGCCCTACCAGTTTAAACATAACGTAAGGAACGTAAAGGAATAGAAATGCATTTTTGTTGGTACATCTTTGAAGTGATGCACAAATAATCTTAGGAATTGTGTCAATCTTTTGATAAATAATTGCTCGTCAAAGTGCCAATGAAATTAAGGTATTATCACGGACAAAGTTGAGGAACGTTTGCAATCAGACTAGATATGCTGCATCTTATTTGGCACACATTGAAAGCATAACCGGATCTGGCACATGATCGTGGCCTGCTTTTAAGAACACTTCGTTGTCAACAGTTGTGCATCTTCCCCGGCAGCGGCGTCGTCCGTACTCCACACATCTCCAAAACATCTTCTTTGATGACCCAAGCACATCTACTTTCTCAATTATGTATCTATACCCGCCATAGACAAGGTTATCGTATCCTTTTTTCCCTTTGACAAATTTCAGTGGTGAAACTAAGGATAAGTATTTCAATACAAAAAAGGTCTGCGTTACACTATGTTTCCAATTCAAGGAAATTGTGTATACTCAAATAATACCAACCAGTTCACATACGGGGTATAATGTGCTTTCAGAAATTTGGCCAATAAGACCGCAAACGTGAAATTGGCAACAACAAAATTTGTCATAAATTATTCGAACAAAACCCCTTCAGTTCTTACTCACTCACAGAATTGAAGGTGAAATGCTATCCTTATCAACGGAATTAAATTGGCGATTTTATGGTGTCGATGCAATTGCTTTGACATTGCCCAATTTTGCTTTTAAAATAAGTATATAAGTATATTTTCTCCAAACTTTCGGTCGAATGACAACTGAAGACGCAATCGCAATTGATGATTTATTGAAGCTCGTCATGGAACAAAACCGTACACAAAATAAAACTGGTGAAAACAAGCTAGCATCATACCTTTACCAGAAAGCCTAGACAACATTTCAGTATTTCAGTATTAGGAATTTCACATTTCAAAAAAAAAACAATCTAAGTCGGTCATAGCTTTACGAAAAAAAAAAATCGAATTGCAAATAAACAATGAAAAAAGCATAATGCCGAGTCCTAATTTATATCCATTGTGGAAAATTTATCAGTTATAGATATCGTCAACTTGTATCATTTGGCATGCATAAATCATTGATAATAAACAAAATTATAACTTGAAAAGACCACGGAGTGTAAACTAAGTTCTAAGTTCTCGAGAGCTCATGACATGTACAGAAGGCGTGCATATCATAATAAAATCAGTAAGCTATAATATACGTATATAAGTTGCGTATAAACAGCCAACTACTATCATTTAAAGCTTGTACATTAAACTTACTGGGAAATGTGTTAATGTCTCAGAAGCAGTGATGCTCAGAGGACAAGATGATATGAAACAGGCCAATTAAGCTTACTATTGATTGCAATATATCCTAGCTTCATATCATAGTGTCATTATCAATACATCACAAAATCTTTCCAACGAGATGTCCCACCATAGCCTGCTTTACGTTTTGATTTAAAGGACCGTCTCTGCATTCCGTCTGGTTTGCCTTCAGCTCCATGATTGTGATTTTCGCTGCGAAAAAGGACTTCGTTGTTCTTCGTTTGGCAACGTCCAAGGCAGCGTTTCAGATTACTTTCCACGCAGCGCCAATACACTATGCCAGACGTCTTTCTGTGTAGTTTATAGCGATACCCCTTGTCTATCAAGTGGTCTTGGAATTTACGACTTTTTACGAACTTTAGAGCTGTGGCTATGATTTGAAAGGAAAACGGTATGGTGAGTAACAAGACCAATTTCTGCAACCTGAACATGCCCAATCACCTCATTCTGCAGCCTGAAGCACATGCCTTAACTAGTCCAAAATCAAAAATTTCAAACAAATGTCACAACAGAAGCTCATCTCGTGTAAACCAATAGGCCAGTGAACTTATTGTGTCCAAATTTGCTATTTTTTGAGAACATGGGTACATGTTTAGGATGTGGCAGAATTCATTAGGCGATTGACACTATATGGTACATGAAGACTTCCAGTTACATTTATCTAAGTAAGTCATGCATGTGCACCTGCTTTGCACGTACCTACTGTACCTTGACATGATTTCAAGAATACTCAAGTAGGTAAAATAGGCTTGTATGGAAGACTGACTTAGATAAACGTACGTAACTGAAAGTTTGCATGTAAACTTGAACTGATTTTATTTGGTGGCCATATAGGTCAGCTAGGGCATTTAAGAAATAGGAGGTCTAGGATTACATTTTTTCGCCAGTTACACTCCATCACTGCTACCTAAGATTTGAGGCATTACGTGATCTATCAAAGGTTATATTATCGGTGTGAGGGTCGTGGTTGTGGTTATTACTGCGAAACATAATTCCGAAGTCATTGGTATGACAACGTCCGAGACACATGGTACGACGTTCTCTGCAGCGCCAAATCTTCTTGTCCGCTGTTGTTCTTTCCAGTATATAGCGATATCCTCTATCGATCAATTGATCATTTCCTTTACGGCTTCTCGCAAACATAAGAGTCCCGGCTAACAATTTGAAAGGGCAACACAATATTTAGCGGAGTGACCAAATCTCATCTTTCTCATTTTCACACCTAAACTTCGAAAAAAGCCCAGGCAATCTGATCTGTAGCATGCATATGGCTTGTAGGACAGGTAAACTACATTTATATTCAGAAATATAACTAAGGGATTATCAAACAGTACCGGAAAGTTGCACAATTGGAAGTTAATCAATAGACCCGTGAATTTCTGCAGAAAAGTAACGTTAGAGCAGGTTCAGGAACTCCACAGCAATTCAATTTAACAATGTTGGTGGTGCATTACAACCCCCTCCCACTTCGATATGGTACTTTGCTTCAACTATCAAGCATGTCACATGACTTAAAATTCGTTAACATTGAGCTAGAAATCTGGCAACAATTTATTATTAACTCTTGTTGCCATGATGGTCTCGTGATAGTGTCTGCCTCCTAAGTCATAGGTCCTGGGATGGACTGACAACAAAGTGCGAGTTAATAAATTGAGAAAAAAGTGTAATTAGGTTTACTAGGATGTCACGTCAATCGCAATGGCCTCTGTGTTGGTTGCAGGTGATAGCAAATCATGCCTTTATTTTCAGCTGATTGCAGAATTTTACACATTATATGTACAGTAACTGAACAGCAGACATTTCTGTATTTTAATACCGATAACGAGCACTGTAAATTTACATCCCTATTGCTGTAATACCACTTGCCATCACAATGTTCTGCAAATTTCTCAGGTATTTTCCAGTGTAGCATACAAATAAGTGACAAATAAAAATTGGCGGAATTTATTATTCCAGTGAAAATATCAGCCAACATTTTTCTAACCATAAGCTTGAGCGAAAGAGCGTCAGTTTCTATTAATGAACAATTTATTACACAACTGGCCTATATTGTGCGTGTTGAAATCTGCTGACAAGATCCGTGGTTGTGCCTCTAATTGTGATAAATGAACGTTATGTGCACCCTGGTTGAAAGAAATTGCAAATAAATGCATTTGACGTGACAGTGATGTGTCGCAATAATTTGCCAAAAATTAACTACTCTTAGCATTCATCAATAGTGGAACGTCCATTTACATTTTTGTCCCATCTTCAAATAAGTCCAAAGGCTCCTCGGAAAAGTAAAATCTATCTGCCAAAGAAAACGTCTTACATTTTCCAAGAGCATGTTGAAGAATTCAATCAAACCACTTTGGCTCATGATTGTGAAAAGAAGCTCGAGAAATGATTGCCATGTCATTGGCCCGACATGTAGCACGACACTTGAACCGTTGGCACTCCGTGCATTTCCAGGTAGTCCACCCAGCATACTTCTTAGCTACTCTGTAGCGATATCCATGATTAATGAGATGAGGATGGCCTCTCTTGCTCCGAACAAAGCGAAGCCCATTATCTAAAATCAGAATTGGTCACCTAAGTTTGGGCGAATTTATCTCAAATCAACCATCTGATATCCCATAAAAAAAACCAGACTGAAATATTGCTTGTGCTAGGAATCCCTTTCATTTTGGTGCCATATTATTTGGCTGTTCTGTAAGATAGGCCTATCGACATAACAGTGATAAGAAAAAGCTTACGGATGATAACATAAAGGATGGAGGGGGAAGATAAATCTTAAAATTTTGACGTTCGTTCAGTAGGAAATAGAAGTTAATACTTGAAACAAGTACAAACCATGATTAAAGAACGATTCACAAAATCTGTAAAATAACCAGAACAGGAACCCGGGCATTATTACACTACTTGTATACGAATAAGTCGTCTACTATACAACAACTCCCCAGGAAGTAGGAATGGTTACGCATTAATTAAAAAGGATTCAATTGTTATCTGTTGTAAGCAGATGTCGATGATACATTTAGCGGTAACCCATCTCGACTTTGCTGACTTCTGACAATGTCAAAGCTCCAGCTAATTACAAATTGGAATCAGTAGAAGCAAATTCCTGCATTTGAAAGTGGAAGGCGGCCCCGCCAACAATATTTATTTACAATGACTCAAAGATGAGTTCGTCTTAGATGCACATGTTTGAACCCTGGTGCATAGTTTGAAAAAGAAAGCACATTCGGATCAATCGGATGTGACAATATTTTTCTCATTCATCATGAGTAGAACGTGTGATGAACAGTTTGCCAGATCCTCACGTAAGTGGAAATAAGTGGAAATTACTTGGAAAGCCACAGTATAGTGAGATCCTGTTGCCATCTGGCACAGTGAACTGACTGACAAGGCAGTTGTGTGGGCGAAATAACGACATGACCTTGAAAAAATTGTTCAAACCAGTCTGTTCAAACGTTGCCTGTCTTTTCACAACCTTGAGGCTGCTAAAATGTGCATTTTCAACCTTCTGAAGTAGCGATTTAATCGCGATTCATAACGATTATGGTCTACAAATTGTAGTGAAACACTGCCAACAAAGAGCTGAACAAAGATAAAATTCCCCGACATGCTTCACCTGGTATGATCAAGGATATACCAGCTGTTAAGCCTTTAATTGAAACAAAGTATCTTTGTTTCGACAAATGCAGTTAATTACTGTAGCTGGTAACTCATACGATGGCATCCGTATATCCATAAACATCTTGTTCATAACTTCTAGTTAGAATTGCGATATGAATAACATTAAAATCTTCATGGTCCACTCAATCATATCCTCATCATCATGACTAAGACAGAATCATTCAATCCATCAGGATTGAATGATCATGTTCTTCACGATCATGATCTTCAAATGAATTTACTTAAACCCCCATGTGGTCAACAAACTGAAACATTCCTTCCATAGCTAAAATCATTTTGCTTTTCACAAAGTTAACAGTGGATAAATTGAATAACAATTAACAAGGGAATAACACGACTTTTCGCTTATTCTGAGTTGGTCGGTCTTTCCACGCCATATTAACATTGTAATTTGATAAAATGGCATCAGACAAGCAATTGAAAAACGCACTGAATGTTGCCAATTAATGCAGCGAGGGCTGATAATTCATCAATCAGAAATTAGTCGGGCTTAATATAATAGACAGTGGTAATTTTTAAGATATACAGTATTGCAAATACTTCCACATTCCGTTAGAATATCTTGAAAAAATTGCGCAGGAATGCATATTTTCATTTTGTGCCATCCCATCTTACAAGTTTGTTGTAGCATTAGAAAGATCTTGCTCAACAGTTCGAATGAAAATCATGTATGGGGAAATTGCACAGATTTGATGGGCGTACAATAAAGTTTATAGTACTTACATATTTATGTCCGATAGTTTTTTTCATATCGAAAATGAGCGACGAAAAACGAGTGAGGGCCTTATGAAATGAGCTTGACCATTTCGCAACATTCACCTGCAGACAACAAGCGCTTTTGGTTGTTTGAAGGCAGTTTACCTCGGGGTACCCTTTTTATACAACTGTGCGTCATACTGACCCAGTGACGTCACTGCTAGGCAGTTCACATGCCCTACAGCCACGGCTTTTTAAACATGTAAACACCGAAATGTGGAAAAATAAAGCACATTTAAGATCGAAAATGATCTTAATGCATTTCTATGCGCGTATTGCTGCTAATTCAACCAATATTTCGCGTTTCTGGGGACATGTAATTTCCTTATTATTGTATAAAAACCGCTACAGAAAGTAATGCCTACCAACCTGCATGGACAAGGGTCAAATGTCATGGGGCGCATGCAAAGTAAAATTTAGTGGTCGTAGTTTTTTGGTCTACATTTCCAACAAGGAATCAATTTTGTGAGTGAGGAGAAAACCGAGACTTGTAATGCTGCGCCATGTTGGGGCATTTGCCAAACAGAGGCCAGAGGGCAAATATATGGCTGCGCATGCATGCAACCTTCATGAAGCATGTGGGTGATGGCGACATCTGCATATGGCTCATGTTGTTTCAAAGAAAAGTTGTCAAAAGGAAGCCAGTCACATCCATCCAATGGTGCTATTTTCATGTCCGCTAAACTATCATGATCAGATTAATTTCTAAGTTTTTCTCACATTTTTCTGGATTTTAAGACTAATAAACAGACTTTTGGATAATACATATACATTGAATTATGTCTTGTCTTCTGTTCGATACAAATAACCCTATGCATCTTGATATTTAAATCTGAATTTGAAATCAATTCTCCATTTAGCAACAATCAACTCCCAAAATTGCAGGAGTGTTGAAATGTCACTCCAGAAGGATCATGAGGTGTTTGTCTGCGAGTTAATTAAATGGCATATAATGACAAAAGATCATTTGTTGAATAGAGAGCTCATTATACTAGTAAAAAAAACTAAAAGCCAATGACACTATGGGGAAATAATCGTATTTAAAATTATCTCGTATGCAGCCGATGCACATGAACGTTTTACATACATGTACGTGTATTAACCAATTGCTGTCATAAATCAAAACAGTAATACGCCTACAGTAACTATCTAGGCGGAATGACATGAAAGATAACACGATAAGAGGAATACCTGGTGAAACAAGCACATACAGTATGTGAAGTGCTTTCTATATCAGACCAAGAAATGCGCATCAGCCTATAGTGCCAAGCCCACAGCTTCATGATAATTTCAGAAAGTGAAAAGTCTAAATGATATCCGATTCACTATTTTGTTCAATAGGCCTATTGATTGCAAAGACAGCAAATTGAAAACACACTATAGCTTGGAACATTAATTTGATTTTTTTTCTTTTTTTTTTGAAATAGTATTGGACAGGCCTATGCATAGCTAACAGATGGTGATTTTTTTTAATTTACAGTATAAAAGGTAATAATGAAAGGGAGTGGTACTCACTATTGGCCTGACCCTCAGTAGGGAAATTTGTCTCTTGTTGGTGTGGCTGACTGCAATGATAGAATGATTTTGTTGCGGGAAAACGTTGATGTTACATGTACATGTATATACGGAATAACGATTACAAATTATAATAAAATGCATTGCCAAAACTTTGAAACGATAGAGTCATGCGAGGCTTACCTGCCATACACTGACAGCATTCCAGAAACACCTACAAAAATAAACAATAATAAAGTCAGACCTTGATTACTGGAAAAGACCAAGTAAAAGCTGCTCGGTCTTATTTAATTCATTCTCTACGTAATCCAAAAACAAAATTTGGTACAGCAAATGTTCAATTTTTTTTTCATTTCCCTAATAAATGCATGCATGCTGACACTTCTTTACCAAAAATGTTGACTTTTTTGCATAAGTAATTTTCTACAAGTAAGGAAGGGATGAGACAGAAGATATGAAAGCACGAAGAAAATAGTAGCCAGAAAATAGTAGTCCATCCCCATTTCTCTTCAAAAATTTGGGAAGGTCTATTTTGCAAGCATACAGTATGCCATCTCGAAATTATAAACCCAAGCTCACGTATAAGGTTAAAGTACTATTCAGTAACAAGCTTCAATTAGGTCGTTAGTAAGCATCAATGATTTATATTTCAGGTCTTGGAAACAATAGCAATCAAACAATAATGGAAGTAGTTTATTATCAAATAATAACTATTACGTAGCACTAAAGTTTAGAAAGAATAAAACTGATTATAGAATAACACGAAATCAGGTATATGTTACCAATTTTAAAAGAGCACTTTATTAATCGTTTTGTTATGAAATCAAAAATATTCCCATGCTATATAAATAAAACTCAAATTCATGCCAAGCAAATTTCTTATAGAAAAATTAATGCAATACCTATTAAACACAAACTACAGAGCACAACACGATAGCAGAGGATTCCACTTGGTCAGCAGAACGCCAAACTAATCGTGGCATTTTCTGCCATCAGATATATTTCCTGTAACCATCGCCTCCCTGTTAAACCGACTTGTTCCTTCGTATTATAATTATCAGCCTACGAAATCCAAAAAAGCAAGCTCATTGCTAAATACACAAGCGAAAATCCTAGTAATATAAATTTGTGACACGTGTGACTGACTAGGCATACCCAATGCTTATATGCGTAATAACAAATCACCAGAAAAAATAACAGCAATGCCAGATTTGCTAGTGGTAAATAATAAACACAAGTACAAGGGCCAATGAGCATAGACGACATCGGAGTATAGACTTCAGCAACACTGAGAAACCCTTCGCTCTCGATGGATATGATAGCAACAATGAACTTCCATGAACAGAGCACGCACATTTTTGAGTTTTTGCGTGGAGTTTGAAGCTTTGAAGACGAAAGATTCTCCGTAAAAACTTGCAAGAGGGTCCCGGGCTATCCGATATGCAAACGAAACCATCTTTCGATGATTCTGAACTCAATCCAGGTATGCAACAGTCACCGAAATGTACTCGCTCGGATATGGGCACCCAAATCTTGGAGTTTTCTCTAAGACACGACAAAAGTAACCTAAGCTTATTTTATCGGAGGTGCAAATCCGATCATCACAGAATAAAGACTAAGCTACTGATCCAACGGCGGCGCGACCGGGACACTATCGAGTCGTCTCCTTAGACCGAGAGTGGATTCCCTCCTTTTAATTCCTTCACTTTTGCATTTCTGAGCCATTTTTTGCTTGACGGTCACGGGTGTTTCGGCCGGGAATTTATACATGGAAAATGCTGAAACAGCAAGCATACAAGGCAAATGTTACGAGTCAGCGCTGACTTTCAAGATCAAGAATGGAGGTGGAATGACGAAAGAGATTTAGAAAGCTGGACCCTACCTATGATCAAGTTGGTTTTTTTGGGATCCAAAGCCTTTTTTGCTCCACAGGCTTTACTCGACATTTTGCCCGTCACCGAAGAGGTGGCCATCTCGTTACTCGTAAAAAGCGCGTCCATTAATTTGCACACTAATTTGCCAAGTGTCTCGCTGCCCTCAATTATTACCATCCATTCTTCCGCAATATAGGTTAGGAGTTGGTCCTAATAGGCACACACAGAGCAAATTATTACACTTTCAGGCACGGCAATAGCATAGGAATTTGTTAACTCTATAGCTTCTGGAAGAAAGACAAAGCTTACACCATCCCTTACGGTAGTTACTTACTCGAACAGGTTTGATGAAGTCAGGGTTGCCTATGAGATTGATTTGCGGTATATTCCCCTTACAGTAAGAGGGAGGGCTGAGTTGAACTGGGCTCGGAGAAGATAGTGATAGCGGAAAGCCACACACACTCATACGGGGAAAATGGTTTGGGCCCATTTTGTTCCAGGAAGCCATATTTGGATCAATTTCGAACAATTCCATAGAAAGCTCGCCTTCCTGACGCCAATTCCCAGGTATATCTGCAAATTGAATCAGTTTCATTCGTTTATAATCATATCCGCCAATGTTCCCTGGCAAATTATAAACAGTAGCACCAGTAAGTGCAATACGGAGGAAGTTATTCTGATAAGTTTTAAGTACCAAAAATGCAGAAGCCGAAATTGTGATGCTCGAATGGACAAAAAACTATTGCAAAGAAGCTCGCGACACTGAAGGAACATGTAAAAATGATACATAGCCTTGAAGATCAAGTTATTCAGGAGGAAGAGAATACCAAATGAAATCCCATTCGAATTGTTAGTTTCAAAGGTGTCGACGCGCCAATTTTGGCAAAAGGATTTTAGTGATGTTAGTAATGATCGATAATTAAGTGCAGTCCTAAACAGCCCACAGAGGTCTTTGAATTATCTTCTGTCATACTTAGAAACTAAAGCGATAGATACCTACTAGCTTCATCATCTTCTGAGAAAACAATCAATGCATGGAATCATTATTTTTCGATATATTTTAGCTTCACTGGGAAATATATTTAAGTTGTTCGTTTTGATGTCTTCGATGGCAAAAATATCTGAGATGAGAGTATGCTACAGTAAACCATGGTGGATTTCTGACTATCCCTTTTCATCACCCACTCACGATCCCTTTCTTCAAACACTGATAAATGAACTCATCACACTTGCTTATAGAATTTCAAACTGCATTTTAATACTTTCCAATCAGGTACCTACATTTACTTTGCCATTGTCACGCCCGTTTGATTTCGACATTTCTTCCTAAGCTTACCAATCTAGGGTTGAAACTTACAACTAAGATCATCAATGCTGTTGTCGCTTTAGCTATAACATGCTGTACATTGTAACATGATTTCAACGAGAAATAAAAATATCATTCACGCCCAACCAACTCGGTATGTTATTTAGTCAGTCAGCAATGACTGACAACAAAGGCTGTCATTAAATTGGCTAACAAAAATTTTGTGACAAGGTCATTTCCACCACGACATGCATTGATTTATATGCGAAATCAATCCATGAATATTGTCATCGTTGCAACCATAACCCTTGACGGGGCATGGCAGTCGGAGCTTAATTATTCTTCCAGTGGTAAACTTCTTGCGGTAACCGCTTCCCGTTCACGTAGTTGTATAGGGAGCTCTTGGGGATTCCGAAATAGGTGGCTGCTCGAAAAACATTCATTTGACCACTCTGAACCGCCTGCATTGCTTTCGCCAAGACGGCAAACGTCCATGTTGATTTGCGCTTAATCACCTCCTTAGAACCACCTTTGAAATAAAATAAATGCCAAATCAAAACAAGGAAAAAACGAGAAATTTCATAACGTATTGCTCAAGCTTTTTCTAAAGTATGGCGAAATTTTGCAGATTTTATGAAATAATGTTTCGTCAAATGATGGAGACATGGATGTAGTGCCATTGAACCAAGCTTTGAAGGAAAACCAAACGCGTTACCTCAAAAGCATCCTAGATTGGATTTTCTAATGGCCAGAACGAAAAATATAGAAAAATACAACCAATGTCCATACGTATGAAAGCAACAATTATGTTGTCTTTCAAATTCATCTAAGGCCACTCAACTGCAGCAACACTTAGTGCAAGTCATGAAACCAGATTCACACTCCAAAGTAGGATTGACCGGCTTTATTTTCAGGGCAACGCTTCTTCGAATAAATATTTATATACGACGTGAACACTTATACACATAAACGACAATTAATCACAAACTGAAATGACTATATGCTGCTAATGAGCTCAATGTAGGGCATCACAGCGGGGCTATGGCCAGTACTGCGACAAGGACGACTGGCCAGTCCTGGAAGCAGTTTCCATATCTTTCTTAATTTTTACGATATAGCGTCTCAAAGTCTCAAATGGGATACCATATTTGCTCGACACTGAATTAATCGACTGTTTATTTAATAGCACATCTTGCACCGCTCGCTGAAGACTATCAGCTGACCACTTCTTAATCCTTCTACTTTGAAATGCTGATGGAAAGTAGGGAGGCCTACGGGTCAACAAGTCTGGAAAGAAATAAAATACGTCTAGTTAGACGTACGAAAGAAAAGAGTGCCGAAAAAAGCTAAACAGGGTCGCAAAGAACCAAAGAACGACGAATCGGTGGTCTCGAGACGACGAAAGAATGCAAAGGTCTTACAAAATTTAATTTTGAGTCATTCGGAAGAACGAGGAATTCCTGCGAAGACCTTGCAGAACTGACATTGTGAGCAGGTACCAGAATAGGAAAGGGGCAGGATAAATTCCAATGAAAAATACAAGCTTTCAAACCCAAATCGAGATTTACTGCATGCTCCAGAAAAAAAGCGCTTTTGGTGGTATCATAAAGCAAATTCCTGCATTGAGATTAGTTTGGTTTCTACTAAATTGTAGCTCGACTTGCCTAAATAAGAATTAACTCAAATGGCATTGAAATTGTCTTATTAATTCCACATGGTTTTCCTCCAATTAGTTTTTTCAGACGTTTCTAATCAAGTAGGAATGCTTCATTATGTCCACTTAATTCGACACCTGTATTCAAGAAGCCAACCACATGCCCAATGTCTACAAAATTTCCCCATTATGAATGTTGATACGTGTACTTATCTTGTTTGAGTCATGGCTCTACTGTTAGGTAGCTTGGTATGTACGCCAACTTCGCCTTTCATACATTACAAAATTGTGCATTGTGTACGAGTATATAAGGCAAACTAAGTTTTTCTTAAATGTCATCAAGAAAAGCTCTTTAAAAGGTCACATCGCGCAATTGCACAGTAAAAGACACAGAAACGAAGTAATTAAAAACGTTTACTATAAGGCACTTAAGTGCAATGACCGATCTACAGCAAGCTACGAATTACATGTATATGAAAACAATGTTAAAACAATAAAAAAAGAAATCGTGCGATGCAAAAAATATTAATAAAGTGAGAACACCTGACAAGATCTATAACAGCTGAGAAACTAAGTGTTTAAAATATATTCATATAGTTTGCTGCATAGAGGTGTCAGGAACAGTCATAGCACATGCAAGAAAAAAAAATGGAAAGAAAGTGAGAAAATTGAAAGCTTTTATGTAATTTTTATAGGAATAGAGCCACAATAAAAGAAATAATAGAAAAGGAGAGTATTTTAAATGGTGCAATGGTCTAAAATTCCCTGAGGAATAACGTCATATGAACAGCTTGAAAATGCAACCTTTCGATTTTGTACATATATGTAATCTTTAGGATTAATTATTACATTCTTACAATTTAGAACTACATATTGCTACAAAACGCTTGAAATTAAAGCTTTACCATATCAACAAGATCATCTTCATGAAGCATAAAAGATAGGTTGGCAATTGCCAAACTCAGTCTGTAATTTGTCACAGCTTGTACAGTGTACTGTAAGGAATTAGAAGTTAAGCCATGCATAGAAAGTCAAGATGAATCCTTCTCATCAGCCACGACCTGTTTTGAGTGAACACTAATCCAGTATCTCAAAACACTGTTTTTAAGCACAAATACAAGAAGAAAGCGTGGATTTAGAAAAAAAATCCACAATGAATCTAAATACGTTATAAGAATCATAATAACGTTCTTGCATTTGCAGATAAGAAACTCAATTGCAGCCTCATGGAAGCCATTTTTGCATTTTTATCATTGCTAGGTAAAAGTCCCTGAACCACAATGATGTGCATGAGATAGATTCCTCCGATAATGTGAAGAGAAGTTGTAGAATGTAGAAAATATCTGGCTTGAAAGAGGTATAAAGGTGGGCATTCGTGCTCTTTGGAATTGTCAAGGTATATAAGCATGCCATGCGTTTAGCAAAAAAAAAGTAACAATAAGTACAATGCAAGTATACGATGTACCAATCAAGAGATTAAAATGGATTGCAAAAAAAAAAGAAAACATAAATTGTTGGACAGACCATGCTCGCCGAGGTATCTTAGGGTGGTGGGCCACCAGCCTGATACTTAGCGATAGAACTAGAGTTTTGCATGTACAGATATGGAAAGGCCATTCCAATCGCTTCGTTCACTTGGGTTATGGTAACGGCTTCCTCCGGCAAACGTTTAATAAGTCGGAGTCGTGCCCCGGTCCTTCCGTTCACATAGTCGTACAGGGAGCTTTTGGGGATCCCGAAATGCACCGACGCTTTCAATACATTCATTTGCCCACTCTTAACCGCCTGTATAGCTTGCACCAAATCGTATACGGTCCAGGATGATTTGCGCTTAACCGCTTCCTTACCACCTTTGGAATAAATCAAATATACATGCTAAATGAAAAACAAAGGAAAAAACTAGCAGTCTAACTAAAACGAAATTAACTGGCAATCAGGGATTTCACAATTTTTTCTTCTAAATAGTCATGCATATCCAAATTCGCTTTCTGAAAGGTCGATAGCTCGAAGTATGAAATGATGAAACGCATTGAGATTGCGTTGCACAAGAACGCAGACATGGATGTAGTACCAGCAAATGGAAGCGAATGAAGACCTCGTAAATGTTAGATAGCTCAATTGTTCGAAACTGGTCCCCTGACATACATAACCATACAGAAACGAGCCAGCAGAACAGCCAGTCAAGCTTCAGTAGCAT
This sequence comes from Cylindroiulus punctatus, assembly GCA_034695085.1. Lineage (NCBI taxonomy): Eukaryota > Metazoa > Arthropoda > Diplopoda > Julida > Julidae > Cylindroiulus > Cylindroiulus punctatus. The sequence goes on along the minus strand of JAQFYZ010000606.1, from coordinate 136 downwards.
GATGATCAGCGAACTTTCTCAGTCTGAAGTCTTCCCAAACTGACCTCACACATATGGCTATTCTGCACTGTTACAAAGGCAATATATTGAAGTTGTTGTTGCTAGACCATGGCAGTCATTTTACCATGGACTTGAG
>JAQFYZ010000605.1:0-37574 GCA_034695085.1 Cylindroiulus punctatus | reverse complement strand
GTAAGCATTTTATATATAAAATCTAAAGCGTTATAAAGTAGTAAGAAATGGCAAAGTATGTTCAGATTTACAGAAACACAAATTTAAAATGGAATAAAACTAAAAAGTTTACCCTCAGCTAATGCAAAACCTTTTGCAAAATGTGCATGATTTCAAGGTCCAGACAAAATTGAATCAGCTAGTTGGCTCTTATCAGCTCCTATCAACAAATAAATTTACACAGTATAACTTTACCCCTTCTGTAGGTGTTGACATTAGTCGTATCTAAAGATAAGTTCGTTTTTTTCAGAACTTCAAACCCGAATTGATGTCTGAAGCTGTTCATACAGTATCTGTTTCAAAATAAAATGCTACCGGTATCATGTAAGCTTACCACAGGGGTGACAGGGGCCCTTCCATTCTGGAAAACATAATTTTAGATGCAAACTAGTGCAAACGTTTCCATTCTGACATTTATTAGATCTTTCCAATCAGTGCGCTAATTCAACGAAAAAGCAACCTTGTGACATTCGAAAATCAGAGAACACTGACAACCACTGTCAAAATATAAATATTACTAATGTTTTATTGCATAACACGCTATGACCAGCTGAAAACCTGAAGCAGACAATCAAGCAGACGACTATTTTCGTCACGATTACGTCACGTGACGGAAACGGAAATGAGTGTTCGTTGACTCACAGGTAGGGGGCATTCCAATTCTCGAATGCCACTCCTTTCATTTTGTGTAGATTTGAAAATCAGGCATGGTGACGCAAAAGAAATAGTCTTGAACTTTTAAACAATGAAGATTGTTAATTTTTTGATACCATGCTGCATCGTTTTAATACGTTTGGAATCAGCCGTGAACGGTAAGTTACATGCTTGGAAAAGTGGAAAGGTGTTAGTTTTCATCGAGCTATAACGGTTGGCATACTATGCTGAAAAAATGGCGATGTTGCCAACAACCACGCCTAAAAATGGACTTTTAAAATCTGCACGGTTGTCCAAAGTTTTGTTTTAAGATCGTCGCACAAATGCCGACAGTGGAGCAGATTTTTACTGTTTATTGGAATTTGACCCATAGATTAGCCAAATCATTTTGGATGCCATCACATCCTCTATGGCTGCGTTGGATATGAAGGGCGGGGGTACATTTAGGTGAATCAGGATTAGGCTAAAGTGAATGTAACAATTTCTGAGAACTTACGTATGAGCTATAGGTGGTGTGGTAAATAAACGTTTATTGTTATCAATAGGCCTACTCACGGATAATATAGTTATATTCTCCAATTATAATTATGTCTGCCTAATCGTTTGGTTTTCTCTTTCTGTCTACTTCTGATCCAATAGGCCTACGTTGCTTTTGGATTGCAATAATTTCTTGTTTAGAATATTATACACGTGCTCTTTACTTGGACTGGCTAATTTGTGATAGACGGTCCAACTCGGGATAGTCGTAAAAATCACTACATTACGTCTATTAGGACCACCACCTTAGGTTAGGCTAGTTTGGCCAAGCATAACGTTTCGTGATCTTGGCGTACACTTTATCTTGACCTGTCGTAGACCATATGTATAACCAATCTATTGAACTTGAAATGGCAAATTACGTAAGTTGAGCGAATTATAATGTGTCTTTGGTGACTGGAAAGCCAATCCTAGAATTTCAGAAACAGCCAAGTTCCTTGAATTGATGAGAGGTGAGAGGAGTAATGCAGAAATTGTGTAGAGCAACAGACGGACCACCACCAAGCAAATGACGTCTGAATACAATGCCGGTGTGCTGACAGTTATTCTTGAATAGACAACGACGGATCAGTCTTGGTACAGATGGTACTAATACATGGTATAACAGTAAAACACCAAATTTGTTTCAACTCACTGTCAGCACCTGAGATGCAGTAAGGGGATAGATTTATCCAATACAAAAATGTAACAGCAAGTAAGGAAAAATGCTAGTAAGATTTTAAATAGACAAAATAGATAAATAATGTAGAGAAAATATTGTTGCTGCTGAAATATTCCACTGTATGCTGATAGAAAGGTCAGAATCTGGTGAAAACAACTTGTGCTCATGGATCAGTCCTGTCAGATGTCAACATCACTCGCTTGTAGCCTGGTGGTGGCAGTGTTTTATTGCGGGGATTGTTTCCTCGCTAACATTCGTTCCTCTGATAGCAATTGAGGAATTTCTACACAGCAAAGACTAATAGTTTTGCTGACCAGTTTTATCTTTTGTTTTCCTTCATTGGGTTTAGCATGATAACGACCATATTGCAAAGCACATATGTCAATGCATGGTTGGAGGAACATGGCAATGAGTTTACGTTGCTACAATATGGCCTAGCCAGCCACTGATCCAACTATTATTGGGATCTAAAAGGGGTAAAACAAAATTTTGGCTTATTATTGAAGAACCTATTGCTTTACAGGTGCGTGCAACACTCCACTTTTGGATAATGCGAAAATTACGGCCACGTCCAGCTTGTCTGCAGACAGGGGGCCCAGCAAAGCAAGACTGAATGGTAAGTTGACTGTAGAATTCATTTCATCGCTATTAAAATTCCATGCTTTAAAAATTGCTACGCTTTTTAGTCTGTTAGCACCCAACAACCTGCCACCAATTTGGCAGGTAATGTTAGGCCATTGTCTTTGACAGTGTAACTATGGTAATCTTTGTGCTGCCTAATTATTCTAAATAAAACTTTACTCATTTACGAAATTGAATTCATTGACCATAAACTTAAGACATTTGTTTCACGGATTTGTCATAATTTGGGTGGTTGTAAACCAATAATTATAAAGCAGTTGTCTGTCAATTCAGTTTAGAACGGTTGCTGTTGACCACAAGTGTCGTATGTGGTTTTGAGTTTCCCTCCATTACAGGCCGCATTGCATGGGCTGCTGGAAATTCTGATTTTGGGCAGTATTTTGTTGTTGATCTTGGCGAAACAAAAAACGTGACTGCTATTGCTACGCAAGGACGTCCATATACTGCTCAATTCGTTCAAGAATATCGCATTGAGTATGGCAATAATGGGATTGACTTTGCCGAATACAAAGATGCTGAGGGAAATACAAAGGTAAAAATATTTTGTTTTATATTTACTTAACCATAAGTATTTATTTCTTTTAATCACAGATGCGAATGCGTGGTCACCAATGAGAAATACCTACAATGAATACCTAGATTTCGATTTAGGGGAAATTAAAAATATTACTTCTATAGCATCTAAGGGCTTGGTACACAGCCAGCAATATGTAGCAGAATATGTGATACTGTATAGTGACGATGGTGGAATATGGCGGCCTTTCTCTGCCGTAGATGGAAGTGCGGAGGTGGGAAATCAAGAGTTTAGGCTGCTGCACGATTTTTTGTCGTAATGGCTGATGATTGTTGCCACCTTAGCTAGAAATTTTTTTTATAATGTGCACACTAAACTTGAATGGTTAATCATTCCAAAATTTAAGTGTGCATTTTCCGAAGTAAATATGTATTACATGTATTGAAATTGATACAATTGACTTGTTTAATTTTAATATGCATGCTTGCTACTTGAAAATTAAGCTCGAATCATCTCAAAAAATTTAAATAATGCAATCCCATTCCCTAAGTTGGTACATGTTCAGTTCGAAAATCTTTAGACTGAAATGTATCAAGATTACCATACAGTATTTAACCATCTCACTTGGTTTTCTGATCCTTGCAATTCCGCCGTTGATCTGGGAAAATGAATTTTTTTTGGCGCCGATGCCAAACATCTAAGCAAAATTCGTTGTTTTTCTTTGATTAATCTTGGTAAACAATGATTTTTCCACTTCGTGAACCATTCTTTTTCATAACGGCATGGTATCATAGTTTGACATTTACTGACTAGCCATATGTGGTCTGGAAATGTGGCATTGTGTTAATATTTGTAATGCGCATGTATTGAATGGCTTATCCCATGCTTTACTTGTTGAGATGTTCAATGGTTTGTCTCATTGTATGGAACATTCTACTAATTCATTTTTTTGGTTTGCTGTTTTATCCTTAAGAGTTTGTGCAGATTTTTTTTTTTTTTTTTCTTATTTCTTTACTAGAAATTCGTCATTTTAAATAATTTTATACCATTCATTTAGCTCTTCAAAGCAAATCGCGATGGAAATACTATTCAAAGACATTATTTTGAAAACCCAATCGTTGCACAGTGGATTCGTATCAATCCAACACGATGGCGTGATCGTATTGCAATGAGAGTAGAGCTTTATGGTTGCAACTATGGTATGTTTGTTAATAATGTATTCTCCTGACACATTTTGCTACACGTACTAGAATTTCAATGTTTTTTTTTTATCAGTTGAGGAAGTGATGAGTTTTGATGGCCGTGGCTATGTTCGTAAGGATTTGAGTTACGAGCCAATCATGTCTCACAAAGACAACATTCGCATCCGTTTCAAAACTAGCTTTGCTGATGGAATTTTATTGTACAGTAGAGGAACACAAGGCGATTATTTCGCGTTACAACTAGTTGACAATAAACTTGTCTTAAATATCGATTTGGGTATGATACGGTACTATTTTACTGGCTTACTTTGACGTTATTGATATGATTTTATGCTAAAAGTGCTTTTATTCCATTTTTCTTTAGGATCAAAGCAAATGACAAGTGTCACTGTGGGTAGCCTTTTAGACGATAACTTGTGGCATGATGCTATTATTTATAGAAATGGCAAAGATATAGTTTTCACAGTGGATCGTGTGATTGTGAAACAGAAAATCAAGGGCGATTTTTCACAGTTAGATCTGAATAGGGAGGTGTGTGACGTTTGCTGAACAAATTTTGTCTTCTGATGTATTAGTAGATACGTTTTTCTGAATTATTTTCTTTCAATTCTTTAACAGATATTTGTCGGTGGAGTGCCAAATTTCAACGTTGAAGGCCTTTTGGTTACCTACAATTTTACTGGCTGCATCGAAAATCTCTATATTAACTACACAAATTTAATATATGATCTGAAGTATAAGCAAGATTTTACTTATACAAAAGTTGGAACTGCATTCTTCTGTAGGGTAAGTGGTTTTGCTTGCTTCATTTTGGTGTTCCTAATTTTTTAGTTTTAACCTAATTTGTGTTGGTTTCAGGATGAAATCATTATGCCAGTTACATTTAAGCACCCAGATTCTCACCTAGTACTTAAATCAAACGAAGGAATGGGTAGCCTTAACATTAGTGTCGACTTTCGTACATTTAATGAAGAAGGACTTCTTATCTATCATAAATTTTCTATTCCTGGGTCCTTAAAGGTAAGAAGTATTTACTAGCTGGATATTTACTATACTACACCTGCTGTAATATGTTGTACTAGACTGGCTATAGAAGCATATTTTATGATATTGTATTTGCTTGCAGTTGTACCTTAATAAAGGTAAAATCAAAATCGATATTGCTGTTCAGGACATTCCTCGAGTGACAATAGATGAATTTCCTGGTAGTTATATTTGATGAACTAACTATGTGGATATTTAGGTTTGCATCTTCTGGTGTTTATTAATTGGTGCATTAATGTTATAGACCAATTTAACGATGGTGCCTGGCATAAAGTAATATTAATTGCGGCAGAAAACTTCACAGAAATCAATGTTGATCGAAGGCCTGTGAAAATTCGTCGAATACTCAAGATCACAACTGGTAACCAACATTTAATCGGAGGTAATGAATTTCTATATGGATCTTTAATATTGGTTTCGCTCTCCAAAAATGGTTGTTCTCCAACCACTAATTTTTGTCAATGTTAGGTGGTCTTCATGGGGCAGCTGGATTCGTTGGCTGCATGAGGTATATTTCTGTAGATGGTACTGTAACTCAACCACTATCTACAGTTGGGGAAGTGTTGAGAGACTCGTGTCAAATGGTAGACAGGTGAGTTATCATTCATATGTAATTGGGGAAAGTCTTCATGCAAGTCAAAAGATGGGCTTCATACAGCCTGCTTGAAATCGAAATTGCCACGATTAACCTTGGAAGTGCTTTGAGATTGGTTTCACTTTCTCCTTGTATTTTACACTAGCATCGTTATTTGTTTACAAACCTAAGAATTAAGTTATTGATATACCATAGTAATGAAGGTTTAACGTACCTAACATATAGCTTCACCTGTATTACACTTTTTTGACTTCTACATTTCTGAAAAGATGTACTCATTTACAGATGTAATCCAAACCCTTGTGAACATGGAGGTGTTTGTGAACAAAATTCAGACGAGTTTTTTTGCAAATGCTTTGAGTCAGGATATGGAGGAGCTGTATGTCACACATGTAAGTGGATAGAAATTGAACTTAGAAGATTAACTTTGGCCCAATGATTAGAAGCTAAACTTGAAAGGGTTGTCTCACATCTTTTCTCTGTGTGGATTTTTCCAAATTTGCTCTTCATATTTGTTTATTATTTAAATAATCCTTCCACCTATTTATTTTAATCTTATTAACTTCTATTAACTAACGTCCCTGCTATTTCATCCCTTCCCCCATACAGATTGAGGTGTGCAGGCCGTGGCCTTGTTGAAATAGATTATGAGAGATGAGGGCCAATCTCTAGTTCTTGATTCAATTTACAAGTGATTGAAGTTCATTGCACTAACACCTGTTCATTGTATTGCTGTTTTTATAGCTATTAAAGCTCTTTCTTGTGAGGCCTTTCACCAGAACAATCCACAAATGCGCAGAGACAACATAGTGATAGATATTGATGGTAGTGGTCCACTAGATCCCTTTCCAGTACTCTGTGAGGTTTCTGGTGAGTTTAGATGCTGAGCTAATCAGCAATGCTTAATATTTTAATTTTTTAAATTATGGTGAACTAACTTAGCACATTGATATACTCTATATTGTGTAGCTGATTTGGTGAATACCACTACAACTCTTGGTCATCGTAGCGATCAGACCACAACTGTTAATGGGTTTGATAAACCAGGAAGCTTCAGTCAAGATATCATATATGACGCCAACTGGGATCAAATAACAGAATTGGTTAACCGTTCTAGAAGTTGCAAACAAAGTCTAATTTACGAATGCAAAAAATCTAGACTGTTTAACACCCCAAGTAAGTATTGTGCTCTTGCCAGTGTCATTAATGTGACAAAACAGTTCTTCACTATGAATTTATATTGTAAGAAATTAATTGCATCGGAACTGTTCAAATTTGGTGACATTTTGTACTAGAATTTTTCTCCTACTTAAAAGGTTGTTCATACATATTTTCCCCCCAAAAATTTAGTTATCTTGTCTGAAACAAAAGTTTTAATCTGTCCTTACAGGGTTCACGGCGACCATAAAAGCCCTTAAGAACTATTTAACTTTGGTAATGGATTTGAAGGGCCCTTGCGATTATTTTGCTTTTCATGTAGTTCTTAAAAACCCTTCCTTCCAAAATCTTTGTGTACAAAAGCAAAGTTTTTGTTCATAACAAGCTTATGATATGAATATGATCATGATGGTCTATCCAACCTAAGTTGAGCTTTCAAGCTGAGCTACAGATTCAAAATATATTAGTTTCGATCATATGCCAAAGAAAATTATATCCAAGTGTGCTTTCACTACACAGTGCTAATTTAACTGCACTTTCGTTTTTTCAAATGAGGTCAATAAGATATTTAGAAATCATTTTGCTTCCTAGTAAACTATTTAATTTTAATTTTGAGAAATGGACGCATGTGAACCCTGCTTTCTCAATGATTTATTCTTAGGTGGGATGTGATAGTTTTATTATTAAATATATTTGATGGTATCGTATTTTCAGTTAATGGAAATGATAATGGTTTATGTCACTGGAGATAAATAAATAAATTAACCTGAAATTTCTTTTTTCGCAGTTCGTGACAGAAGATTTGAACCGTTTTCTTGGTGGGTTTCTCGTGGTAATCAAAAAATGGACTACTGGGCCGGCTCTCTACCTGGCACCTATAAATGTGCCTGTGCCCTCACTGGGACCTGCATAGATCGAACACGTTGGTGTAACTGTGATGCTTTTAGAGATGACTGGCAAGCTGATGGAGGTGACATTACTGAGAAGGGTTTCTTGCCTGTCAGGCAATTGCGATTTGGCGACACTGGCACTCCTTTAGATCTTAAAGAAGGAAGATACACTTTGGGACCATTAAAGTGTGAAGGAGATTGTGAGTTTATTTTCCCCCCCAAATGACTGGTATCCTGCTAGATTTGTTTCCAGACTAATTTAGTTTTACTTGCCTAGTTATCTATGACAACGTTGTCACTTTTCGGCAGATGGACGCCACCATCAATTATCCAACATTTGACATGGGGCATTCTGGTGATGTTTATTTCGAATTTAAGACTACGGCACAAAATGGTGTGCTTGTTCATAGCATCGGCCCGACTGATTATATTAAGATTTCCCTTGTGGGTAAGTTTGTTTGCTTATCTTGCTTAATTTGTGGTTTGGTATCTGATCCTAAAATGTGTCTATTAATGGTGAGACCTTTTAACTTAATACAAAGATGTTGACTTTTTTCTCCTGTTTAGGTGGCGACCAAATTCAGTTCACTTATTATGCTGGCAATGGTCCTCTTGGTGTGAGTGTTGAAACTGCAATAAAATTGAACGATGGCCGGTGGCACAGTGTATTAGTAGAAAGAAATAGGAAAGAGGCAGAAGTGGTCGTAGATGGTTCTTTACGCAACAAAATTCGGGAGCCAATTGGGGTCTCCAGAGCTATTTACTTAACTTCAGATTTTGTTGTTGGTGAGTGTCAATTATATTCAATATTTAATCATGTACAGTGTACACATTTCATCTGATAATCACATCATTGGTGCATTTAGGTGCCACGGTTGATTATCGTGATGGATTTGTTGGCTGCATGCGTTCGTTGATGCTCAATGGTCGCCCACAAGACATGTATAATCTTGCTCAGCGAGGACTTTATGGAGTCTTGCCTGGTTGTGTTGGGAAATGCGAAAGCGGTCCATGCTTGAACAATGGAACATGTCACGAAGGATTTTCACATTATACTTGTGATTGTCGTTACACTGCCTTTAAGGGTCCAATTTGTGCTGATGGTATGCTCATCTTTCGAACCTTTCTAATTTTAATTGTTTTGTTTTAGGTTGTTAATGTATATATTTTGTTGGTAGAAATTGGTGTCCATTTGAGGCAAGACGATATGATCGAATATGACTTTGAAGGTTCCTACAAATCGACCACGGCTGAGAAAATCAGAATTGCGTTTTTCACCACGGAGCCTGGTGGACTACTTATGGGATTGATTGGGTATTCTGGAGAATATCTAAGTGTAGTCATGGCTAACAGTGGTAAGTGTCTGCTGTTGTTGACAATGAAAAAGTGGGTCAAGTTGGGTTCTTTGCCAATTACTTACTATATAGCTAATCAATGTTTATTAAACTAATCAGATTTGAGTACATGTATGTAATCGCTCAACCATAACAATTATTTTAAAATTTCTTTCCATTGTAATATGAAATTATTGTAGTGAGATACATGCTGTGTTTTCTTGATGTTGTCCCATAGTTTTTAAATTATGATAAATTGATTGAAGGCTTTGTTGGTCTTATGTTAGAATTGTTTCCCCCGAATGCTCAAAAGTAAGATTCCTTCAACCATTATTTCTGTTAAATAAGTTGCATTTATTTCTGCCTTTGCATATTGATTTTTAAAATTATAATCATAGTTATTTTTTAATAATGTAACTTTTAGGCCACATCAAAGTTGTGTTTGATTTCGGATTTGAGCGTCGAGAGGTTATTTCCAATTTCTCCCTTGCCAATGGTCAAACGCACGATGTAAAAATCTACCGTGAAAATGGTGGTAAAACGTTAGTAATACAGGTAACTAAAGAAATTCAGCTTTCGTTCATGTATTTTGTCCCTGCATTTTAACGAACTTAAAAATTAATCGTAATTAACTTTACAGACCGACAACTATGCACCTGAAAAGCACACTTTTCCTATTGACCGTACGCAGGACGTACAGTTTGACAACATAAAGAACTTGTATATTGGCAGAAACAGTGCGTTTGTTAAATACAATTTTTTTTCTCCAATTTAAGCAGTTATTTAATTACACAACTCGTTCTTGCAGGAACAATGCCTGCTGGACAAGGCTTCGTTGGATGCATTTCGCGAATTGAATTCGACGACGTGTATGTTCTGAAACTGCTTTTCCAGGAGAACCGACCTGCCAACATTCGTTCTTTGCCTGGTGAATTACGGGAGGACTTTTGTGGAATTGAGGCAGTCACTTACCTGCCTGAACCTGCTGAAACTAGACCTCCACCAACATTTGATCCCAGCATATTAATCGAGAGTAGAGGATATACGCGGGCAGACTCTGCTGTTTTAGGAGGTAACTTAAGCTTATTTTGAATTAAGAATTCAATATTGATTTATGCCAGTTCCTAATATCATGGTTAGTGGGCAATTGCCGCCATTACCAAAGGCTATCAGAAGGAAAAAAATAGTTTTTCAAATTTTACTCGAAGATTGTGGCTTCATATTACACGTTCTAGATCCAACTCTAAAACGCCAAATTAAGTCTTAGATTTGATCTGTCGGATTTTGTAAGTAAGCAATTTTTTAATTTCAAAGTATGCTCTAGTTGAAAACTTGGTAAAGCCACATTTTTTATAATTAAATATTTACATGCTTATGCAGGAATTGTGATTTAACAGGTATTTTTTAGAAACATACCTATTTGTTAGTCAATTTATCAAAAATTATTTCCTGTTTTCATGAAATTGCAGATGTAACTTTACTATACATTTATTCATTACTCTACAGTCAGTATAAAAAGATGAATTTGCAATTCATGGTTCAAATTGTGTACCAACATCATGCATACGTGTTAAATATGGCATCACTGATGCTGATTGTAGCATAATGAATGGAATAGAACATGTAGAAGGTGAAGTTAACAATCTGTAATTTCATGAAAACGGTAATTTCTCAATTGCATCTCCTGTTAAGTTTTTCTCGTGGTATGTTAGCTAACTATACAGTTACTCACTTGAGAAAAATAATGCAGATGTCAGCAACTTTCATATTTAAAACGTTCTTGAGATTAATTCATGCTAATTTAGAAATCATGTGAATGTCAGATCTTTGATTTTGAGTGTGCAGAAATCAAGCACGGATACTTATGTAATGTTTTGTCTTCCTTAGGTATTTTGGCCATAATCTTCTTGGCATTAATTGCCATGGCTATCCTTATTGGTCGATATGTGTCCCGGCATAAAGGCGAGTACAAGACCCATGAAGATAAGGGTGCTCATGATGCACCGGATGCTGATACAGCAATTGTTCAGGGACAAACTGGTCATAATGTTTCGAAAAAGAAGGAAATATTCATATGAGAGTACTGCAAATCGACTATTGATTACTTATCATGAGGTAACCTACTTCATTGGAAATTCAGAGCCAAACTTGACTTGTTGAATAACATGGATTTCAATGACAAATGCATAATTCACTGTAAATAGAGAAGCCCAGTAGCACATAGCCATTTTCAAAGATTCTCAGACGGTCTGCCATCTGCAGTAACATGCCTCCTGTATTGATGGATCCATATTTTTGGAGTTTTTCTCCAGGAACCGCCTTGTGTTGTTGCATGCAGTTTTGTCATTTTTATTGTTTTGACGCTGGTGTGAATGCAGCTTATTTTCTCTTGTGGCATTGTTTCGTTTCATGTCTTCTCCTTAATTGTCTTGGACTTGCCCCTCATTTTAATGTAGCATTTGTCTTTCATAGTGATACCTGTTTTGGTTTCCTAGCTATTGCAACCACTCACTAACAATTTGCATTTTAAAATTTTATCTCAAGAATCTCAACATTTTTAAAGCTGTATTTATCTTTGTTCTGAGAAATGGGAATATTGCCCAGGTGCTAGTTGTGCATTCAGATCATTTCGCTTTTTTGAAAGTTAACGTCTATGCAAGAATGATCTTTTAAAAGGTTGGGTAACTTTTGTAATGCTAAACGAACATGTACACTGACAACTTATAATTCTTGAAATATCACTGCCAATACTTTAAATGGTTACTACTGCAATCACAAGTACCAGAGTCTTGTGCTTAGTTTTCTATTTCGTGATATTTTGGGCATAAATTTGCCTTCTAGTGACAATCCTCTTAAGCACCTGGGCTGAAACTGGTTCAGATTGGATATATAAGGCGTTTTGTGAATATCTCACTAATATGCCTGATATTCAAGCTATGGTGTAGTTTCCAGGAATGATAATCTAATTAGTAATTAGGTTATTTTTGGCAAAATTGTCAGTAGATACCGTCACTCTTGAGAAAATTGCAGCAAACTTGGTTTTCCCAAGGCCCAAATTCATTTATCAGTTCGTTGGTGGTAATTGAATTTGGTCTTCCTCAAAATATTTTTACTAGGGTCGAATGTTTTCTTTTTTACTTTTATCTCATTGTCTTAATTGTTTTTTAATTGTATATATAGGTAGTTCGATCAGTTGTCATACGTACTGTGCACAACTGCGTTTATAGAATCTCATGGTTCTCTTTGCATTGAATGAAATGGAGGCGTTTTAATGTGTATTAAGGCAAAGGTAATTTTGTACGGCCACAGAATAAACTAAAGATGTTTCTGATAATTTTTTAAAATAGCAGGTGTAGCCAGCATTCTTGGTTTATATAATATCTACATTTCTTAATTTTGTCATGAACATGAACAGTAGGCAAAAAAAAGTATTGGCACAGTATGAAAAACATAGTTCATGAGCAAATTAAAAGTAGTGATGTTGCAAATGAGCTTGTATTATATGGACTACATTACATAGTTTATGTAAAATTTGTAAAATTAAGAGAGAATTACAAAAACACCACACATGAAAAAAAAAACGTTCAAGGCCATCTGCAGCTCTAGTTTCCAGGCACATTGTTTCAATTTTAATGGTGCAACACACATGATATGATTTTCAGCATTTCTGTCTCCCCCACAGCTCCAAACCCACACCACTGTCACCTTCATGCTAATCTCTATGGAGGTGAAAGTGGTGTTGGTTTAGAGCTGTGTGGAAGGCAGTTGTGTTATGTCATGTCATTCATATAATACAAGCTCATTTACAACATTACTACTTTGAATTTGCCCATGAACCATGTTTGTCATACTGTGCCTATACTTTTTTTTTGTTTATTGTACATTCAATACAAAGAATTAAAGTACAATATTATATTTTTTATTCGATTTTATGAACTCGAAGGGATGCTACATGTACCAGCTGAAATCTGCATGAAATGTTGCGCATGTTGATCAGGACAGTACATGTGGATAAAACGATATGAAAATGTGCCATGGAATTCATGCACAACATATTACATAATTTTGCGGAGAATATATACAGTAACTGTTGGTAAGAACTGTAAATTTTATGTACAACGTTATGCAAGGTCAACAAGAGATGTCAAGAGACTTTGATAAAGCGCGCGCATCACGTGACCTCCAGACTATAGCCTCTATCCAGGGCTCCAGAGGAGGCTCTGCTCTAGCTCTAGGCTGTAGCCTCTATCCAGGGCTCCAGAGGAGGTCCTGCTCTCTCTATTCGTGCGCAGACGAGGAAAGTAGCGGACGACGAAAAAATGGCTGCTCACAGTTCTGTTACCTGCAAAATCGGTCCATCAATTTTAAATTCTGATTTATCGCAAATTTATTCGGAATCTCAACGAATGTTAGATAGTGGAGCCGACTATCTACATTTGGATGTGATGGATGGCCATTTTGTGCCAAATTTAACCTTTGGCCATCCAGTTGTCAAGTGCTTACGACAGAAGCTGGCAACTTCCTTTTTTGATATGCACATGATGGTTGCCAAACCTGAGCAGGTAATTACATGTTCAAATTCTTGCACAGATTAGATTCAATTAATTTCTGCGTGTAACGGTTGCTGTGGGCCGCATTTTTGTACCGAGCCCAAACCCAGAGTTTAAGGAGACTTTGTAGAAGTTGTAGTAAAATTATAGATGATGTTATTGAGGGGTCAGATGAATGACAGCTAGGGGAATTGGAGTTTCTGATCACACGGTTCGATCCTGGGCTGAAATAAATCTAATTTCCTTACCACATCTGTTTAGTATTGGTAAATTGGTAAATTGATCAACTATCGCCAATAAACGATGAATTTTCAGAATTCATCATTCATTGGCAGCTGCCTTCACTTTCATTTGTGGAGGATAAACATGTCATGAGATGGATTTCCAATTCACTCTGTTATATGAGAGTGCATTTGAACATATATGCCATCGAGGAGGGTTGTGTGTTTTCAGTTCACTGTTGCGATATTAGAGCGGGTACTGAAATTCTTCGAAACTTCATAATGTACGTTTGGTTGATTAATCATATCTAATTTAGTGGATAGAACCGATGGCTGATGCTGGTGCCAACCAATACACATTCCATATAGAAGCTGCTACTGATGTGCCTACGTTAATACGCAAAGTTAAAGATGCAGGAATGAAAGTAACTATGATTAATATAGCAAAAGATAGATCATTTTATAGAGTTCTGATACGTGTCTTGCTTTTCTGTTGTTAAGGTTGGTATTGGTCTGAAACCTGCAACGCCAGTAGATAGCGTTTTACCCTATGTTGAGCTGGTTGATATGATTCTTATAATGACGGTAGAGCCAGGCTTTGGGGGCCAAAAGTTCATGGCTGACATGATGCCAAAGGTTGTATGGCGCCACTAAAGTATTTTATAGGCTATCGTTTACAGGATCATTATCTTTACATACAATTTTACTTTGTAATGCGATCTTTTTTCAAAAGGTTGCCATTCTAAGGCAGAAATATAAAGATTTGGATATTGAAGTTGATGGTGGAGTGGGTCCATCTACGATTGACCTTTGTGCTGAGGTGAAAGACTTCTTTAGAAAGTATTTGTCTTGCAAGTTCAGTTTACTAATTTACGTTTTAAGTTCTTGAGTATAATATTTTTAGGCGGGAGCCAATATGATTGTTTCTGGGAGTGCTGTAATTGGTAGTGACAATCCTAGGCAGGTAATTGGTGTGTTGCGTCGATCCGTAGACGGAGCTATTCAAAAATCTCAACTGGAGCGATAACGTGTGCATATGTAGGCATCAAAATAAGCGAATTCTATGAACATTTTTCAGATTTTAAATTTTGTACGTAAATTGATTTTTTTTTTAATAGTCATATATCACAACAAGCTGCGAAAGTGCAGCTGAACAATACTCCATATGGAACACATTGGATTTTGAGTATCCTGTTAATATTAGTTTTATGAACAATGTTATGTTACTTTATGACAGTTTCTTCTAGCATTGTTTTCTTATTTTTACATTATATGCTAATCATTATGCTATAACACACTGCTAAACTTTGAATGATACAGGGTGGGCATTTAACGGTGACAAAGTCAAAAAGCAGTAAAGCAAAGCATTCGATGAAGAAATGCTTTAGACAAGAGTTGTTGCATTAGTGGGGAATGTGCAGTGTGCTATTGCATTAATCTTTGCAAATCCGGAATCAAATCTTCATGTAATACAGTGTATTTTCATTTCTCTATATTTCCAGGGTAGATGCATGGGTTCTTTGAATTTTTTGTAGGGTTTACCTTTTATTTGTCTGTAAATTGCATTCTTTAGAAGGATAAAACTAAAAATGAAATCCTGAATTTGGAAATGAATTATATAAATAATATAGTTAGTTTATGTGGTACATGTATGTATCAGTGTTGCCGCAACTTTATGTTAATTTTTTTAAATTTATGTCATAGCATTTGAAATATCCCCATATTTATAGGCTAGCTATTATTTATAAAATAGAAAGTTAGCTTGAAAAAAAATTCCTGGTATCAAGAGAAAATCGTAATATTTTACTGGTTGCACAGAACTGCAGCTTCAATCTAAAACTGTATATTGAATGAATTAATCTATAACTAGATTGAATATTTGTGCGACCAGGAATGTGTTTTATAAGGGGGTCCAGGACAGCCCATGTATGCATGGGCTAGCTGTTACAAATATATTTTCCCGGTACATTTCGGCTGCTGCTGTTCTAGCTGATGTGTGAAGTGCAAGGCCTTCATTTATACAGTAATTACATGTCTATCTCAAACAAAATATTTATATGCATGTACATATATGTTACGACAATGTACAATCGTGTACATGTACACTTGATAATGAGCTGAAAGTTTAGAGCCATGATCCTTCTACCTCCAAGAACTTTCGCTCATTGCGTCGAATGTATCATATGATGATGATATAATGTAAATTTAGTGTACATGTACATGATATTACAGTAGTTTTATTTCGTGTACGCCTATTGTAGCCAAAATTGTGAATGAATGTTTTTTTTTCACAAAATTACGTAACACATCCTACTATTTTTTATATTTATTTATGCAAAAGTGCGGTCTATGAACTTTCCCCCTCTAGTTATACGCCCTTTATCCCCTACGAGCGAACAGCCCCTATATTTCCAGTCACGTGGTACTGCCGAAATAAAGGACATGCCTAGCTTTTTGAAAGCCTCGAGCTGATTGGTCTAGGCAGTTTGTGACCAGTTATCATTATTGATAGACAATTGTTTGAAGAATTATCAAAGTTTTGGCTGTCAATAAATGTTTGTAATCTTAATTTGTGTATTATTTGGTATTTATGAAGGATGCTCCAGTGATTTGTAGGTGCCAATATTTTGTTTCGTTGCGGTTAACCTTTTTCGCGCCGAATTTTTCTATCATGATATAGTAGCGGGGTCGACCAATAGCAGCGTTCGTTGCATCCTCTGTCACCTTTTCCCCCATCATCCGGGTCTACTGATTTTTATGCTCTAAAAATGTCCTCCATATTGGAAAAAAGTATGGATGCTCTAGGTTGTAGGAGTTACGCTTCGAATTTACCATAAATGAGGACTTTAATCACTCTGGATTGAAATTATGATTATGAACGTTCGGGTCAGCTTCAGCAAACGGGTAAATTAGGCCGCGTTTTACCAGTCGGTTGTGTGTTCGAAGTGCTTGATAACAGGCAAAGTTGATCGCTTTGTTTGGACGGCGGCGCCCTTCTGTCCATTCCGAGATTTTGCAACGATGTCAACGTGGACCTGGCTTTTATCGGAAATCTGTATAGTCTTCGTTTTTTACTATAATATAGGTGAGGTCTACTTCCTATGTTCTTTTACTGTTGGATTCGTGCCATTTTTGAGTAGGCCTACGTGTATTTTGATGCTGTTTGGAATGCAAGATGTGCGCCGAAATCTGTAAATAGGACATCTAGCAAATGTTTGTTGCGTCTCATATGATACGTACCCGGTATCGTTAGTCCAACGATCGTTCCCCTAATTTAGTTATCTCGAACTTATTGAAGGTATTTTATATGAATTATCGCGTCAGCTGCTTTGCATTTGACTTGACATGTTTGATAGTGTTCGACATTTTAAACTATTTAGCCAAGGACACGAATGGCTACACGACTGCTCTAAGCCTTGCATCGATTCTGTTATAGGCAGTGGTATGAATTCATTTGGATTTCAATAATCCTTTTTATTCTTTGGTAAGTAAGTACTTCAGTGCAAGCTGCATAAGTACTGGTACATTGCAGGTAACATCATCATAAACCTTGTGTGACCCCGGGCCGTAGCCCAACACCTGATAATTGCTTGTTATTGAGAGTAGCCCATAAGCAAGTTCTTCATTATATGATCGACTGCCAAGATCCATCATCCATGATTGGTCTGCTGCAGTGACTAGAACTGCACACCAAGTAACGAGCTGCAGTCAGTTTCAGTAGGCTACTAGTGCAAAGGTGTGATGTTGACCAACATCCAAATCATCAAACCAGTTAGCTTTAGATTGGTGGCCATTATTATTCAGTCATTTCCGCAACCAAAGACACGTATAAATAATTAGTAGGTGTCTAAGAAAAACTAAAAACAAGAAATTCCCTTTGCCGTAAATGCATCAATCGCCATTGTTGAGTAGGTCGTCAGGTCCTGTCGGGAAAGACGGTCCAGGGGGGGGGGGGGGTCATGATACCCCCACTGAGACCATGGGAGCAAAGTTCCCAGATTATTCAACAATATCAGGAGATCTAAAGGGAACATCCACCATAGGTGTGTAGGCCTACACTATGCATCCATGTACACCTATTATAAGTGGTCGAAGTAGTAAACAGCTTGCAGCGTTATTGTCACACATTAGTTGATGGATGCATTTTTGGTAAATAAAATTTGTTGCTTTCTCTGTATATGAGACACCAACTAGTTATTTAGGTGCATTTTTGATCTCTGAGATAATCGAGAATAATTTTATTTAAGGTAGCCTACAATAAACCTACATTTGAAAATTGTGTTTTTCAGAAGGGGTTGATCACGCGTCCTTAAAAATCATTGAAGGTCCTTAAAAACTCCTTAATTTTTGTGTTGAGAAATGGGTTGGATCCCTGAAAGAATGTTAGTTTTTGAAAGTGATTCTAGAATAATTTCTTTTAATATAGGTGCCTACTCTTAACAGTCGAAAAGTTTTAAGTTTTACTTCAAAATTCCTCAAACTTTACACTATGAAAATCCTACTACATGTATTCATTATTATATCATCAAAAATGATGTAATCTACTTGTCACACGGTTTTGAGTGTAGATTTATGCTGACTGGTCACTTTCTTCAGACATTATTATTCACTTAAAAAGATTCCAAGATGTTTTCACCAAAGGAATAGCAACTTTTATCCAAATCTAGGTTAGGACCCATGTTTAGGATGCAGGAACTAGTGACCTTGAACATGGCACCATTATTATTATTTTTTGGTAAAAAGTAAAACGACCTGGTATCGCAACAGAATGGCGCTTTTGTAAATTTTCCAAGTGCAATCTTTGAACTTCTATCGTTGTGCGACAATCTTTTAATTTTCGTTTTATGCATTTCTCCCCGACGTTACTTTAACCCTACTGTGACAAGTTTAGTTTGCTAGCAGGTGTTTGTAGCCAGTTCCGTTTGTAAATGGTATTCTTTGCATATTGTCCTGAAAGATGGGGTGCTCTTAAATATTGTCGTTCAGGTAGATTTTTGTTACAAAAAACCAACAGAATGAGGAAGCAGAGGGTGAGGAGGAAGAAGAAAAGCTAGTTGGGTCGCCTATATATAAAAAGTTTACCTCGTAGCGTGAAACCTATAGCGACCGAGGTAAGTTTTGTTCTGAGAATTGGGGAGCCCTGGCTTGGATCCAGGTCGTCTTGCCAAACCTAGTTGTTCAGCCTGTTCTTTTGTATTAAAATGATAAAATTGGTTGTCCCTAGAGAGTTTTTAGTCGATTGTACCCCTACTGAGTTAGGGTGTTTAGGCCCTTTATGTTGAAATTCAGCCCCTCAATGAAGGAGAAAACCAGGTAACCTACAGATGGCTAGGTGACAGAATAGCTGTTTTTCATACAACTAGGTATGCCTGTGTAACCCTGTCTGGGTCTCTCAATGTGCATAATGGCTGGCTTGTCGTTTTTACTAAAACTAGACCCTAACGAAGTCTGCACCCACTAACTTTTTATACATGCAACACCCCGTCTGGAAAAAATATGGTTGAAAGAAGCCCCAGCGCCTAACTCCCTCATGTTGGTCCTATCCCATTATTGCATTGGAAAATGCCATCTCAATGCATTAGCTATCATGGGAAATCTTGTTCCAGCATTCATTTTGAGCTTCAAGCCTTGTCCTAGTAATGATTTTTAACATATAGTTTCTTTGATTTTGATCACAAAAAAGTTTCGTAATTAAATGTAACATTTTGGATAAAAAAGGTCTTCTAGAATTGCCCTGATAACAATGCACTATTAAATATTCAATGCAATGAGACTATATAGTACTGTGTTGTTCACGAAATTGTGAGAACTGTCTGAATCACGTGCTCTTGATTTGGCGGAAGGCTAGGAATTTTCCCTTGACAATGGTTATCGTCCTCATATTGGAATACATGGTATATCATACAGCTTGGTGAATACAACTGCTAATATGGTACTGTATTTGTGATTTCAAAACCTATCACCAAAAAGCCTACTGATGTCATTCTCATGTACAGTGTATGGGATGCTCCTGTTGCTCATGTTAACATTCAAAAACTGTTTTTAATTAAAGCGGTTCAATGTGTTCACAACATGATGTCATGATGTCCATCATGATGGCCAGTTAACCTTGTCTGTGCTATTTCCCAATTATGCTCTTTTTTAATTATAACAATACTGTGTATTCCTCATTTTATCAACTATTCCGACATGGTATCGACGAAGTGATTTGGTGGTCCTAGTACATTATTTCAACGCTGTTCTAATTGGGTTACTTGTACACCACCAACCCCCCCCCCCCCCCCCCATCCTCCATCCCCCAACCTCAGATGTTCTTTATGGACAGCTCCTGGAGTAAAAGAATTTCATTTAATGTTGAAGAGCTATATACATGTACATGTAGCTGCAGTATCGTGTGCCGAATAAATTTAAATTGAGGCCCATGCTTTCTTAAAACAGCATGTGTCCATTTGGCTTGTATTTTAATATAACTTGTCAAGGCCAACCCGTGAACAATCATTTTGTCATATCAATTTGACCTACATGTAATTGAAATGGTGTACAGTGTGATTTTGGAATTTAATTCCTTGGCTAGCTGTTTCATCGAATTTCAGATTGGTGTGCATTTAGAAATGATATGGTAGGCCAAGCTTTGTTAACGGAGTTGAATTCAGGGTCCTGAATTTAGGCGACTGTGGTGCATGCCCATGCTACGTTCTATGCTTTTATGATTCTACAAGCAATTATTAAATTTTTATGTTTAATCCTGTATGGGGTGTATAGTGATCTTAGTTTGTCTGGTATTGAGCAAGTACGCTGTAATTCTGAAAAAAAGCCAAAGGGTTTAAAATTGTTTAAGCCCGACTTGTAAGTTTAAGTAAAATTTGTTAGGACTGTCACTGTTTCCATGGAGGCTTAAAGCCACTTCTATGACGCCGAAGAACCACTGGGTCAGGCCTTGGGTTAAGCAACCATGTTACGCCATTTCTGTTATGGTCGCTGAATAAAAACCGAAAACCGTAATGCATCATTGCTGACGTTAGAGAAAGCCAAAAGCTCAACTTAAGTAGCTTCAAGCCTCGATGGAAACATAGTGTGTCTCAGTTTTAGTACATCGTTCCCACTGTCCTTGAAAGTTTCGTTTTGCTTTTGGTTTTCACGGGCCTGCTTCAAGTTATTGCAAACCCTCATCTTTCTTAATTTTTTAATTTTCATCCAAAACTTATTTTTCACCACTGGTAGTACCAGGCTACGCTTACTTCGGCTATTCTGAATCAGAGCGACACTTCTGAAATAGCGTTTTTGGCCTGGCCTAACCTAACCTTACCTAACCCTTCCTATCAAAAATAACCATCAAAATACGCATTAAACATAAATTGAACTACAATTCCAGTTATCAATAATAATGCATTCGTAACCGCTCTATGCACGCTCGGCCTTGGCCTATCCGGTATGCCTTTGGGAGAGGTGTCAGAATAGCCCTTATTCCTTAGTTCACGCAGTACTCCTAAACCTACATTACATCTGGGCAGCCACACATGTTACGTGTTGACTGACGTAGTGGTTGCTCGTGGTTTTCAGGAACTGACAGACTATGTTCGGTACGGAATCTCTGCATTTTCAACCTATCGTATGAAGGCTATATCAGTTTGTTGGATACAAATCGTTATATGCTAATTATTTTCATTATTCTTAAAACAGAGGCAATGGCAGTGGACAAAGCGGTGTTGACAAAGCGCTGCGAGTACTACAATGAAACTCTTTGTAAGGAGTCAGGTACGGGATGCAACAATACACAAGAGTGCGAGCAAGTTGAGCCTGATAAACGAAGTCACTGCTATGTTCTTTGGCAAAATAATAGCAGCGGGTTTACCATAAAGATGAAAGGTAAATAACTTTTATCAGACGATTTCGAAAATCACTCTTCGTTCAAACAAATGAAGGTTTACTGCAGTTATATATCTTCATTTCTATTATAAAGGATGCTGGTTAAATCATGTTGAATGTTACAATCAACATAAATGTGTGGAAACACGAGAGGATCCAAAACAGCAACTTCTGTTCTGCTGTTGCGAAGGGGATATGTGCAACACACGCATGTACCACATTCCCTCCCCCTCCCCACCTTCTCCAACACGTAAACAACTTTAAACTGCAATCTTAATCCGAGTCATTTTTCTTTTCATTACCTTATTGCCCTAATTGTGGTAATGCAATTTTAGCAGGTTGGATACCAACTCACCCAAATGGTGGAGCCGTTTTTAACATATTGCTGTATACTGTCTTACCTTTCATTGGTGTCAGTATAATCGTCACACTAATATTCTGGGTGTATCGCCAACGACGTATGGCACATTTTAACGAAGTCCCTACGACAGATCCAAGTCCACTTCCACCCCCATCGCCATTAATCGGACTGCGTCCTGTTCAGCTGATTGAAATAAAAGCTAGAGGACGCTTTGGCGCAGTTTGGAAAGCTCAGATGTTAACGGAATTTGTGGCTGTAAAAATATTACCCATACAGGTAAGTTGGGAAACGAGAAACTGAAATGGCTAACGTGTGTAAACTTTGAATCTTTTAAATTTTATATTCATGGACAATGTTTTCTTCCCAGGAAAGGCAATCTTGGCTCGTGGAACAAGAAATATTCTGCCTTCCACAAATGAAGCATGAAAACATTCTAGCATTTATTGGTGCCGAGCGTAGAGGCGACAATCTACAGGCAGAATATTGGCTTATTACTTCATTTCATGAAAATGGATCATTGTGCGATTTTTTGAAGGTCAGGAATAAACTTAAAAGTACAGGGTGTCCATACAATTACTCAGGGCAACAAATGGTGTTAGTGGTCAAAATAAGGTTCGAGAAACGGTTTGATGTACCTGACAGGGCTACTCGTCAAGTTTATTAAATCTGAATAACATATAGGGCGTGATAATGATACTCGATCTGAAGGCATGGACTTTCCATAGCATCTGTTGTGTCTCCCTTCTTCTGCAATTCACTTCTGGTAGACTGAAACTGTTCGCGTTGATTTCCCCGTATCAGTTGGCTAGAGACCGTACCGCCATGGTCATAGTAACCACGATTTCTGGTTTAAACTCGTGCGACCTCAGAAAACACATGGCTTTCTGTTGACTGTGCAATTTTGGGATGCAGGTGACTTATTTGGGGAAACTGCTGCCATCAAGTAAGTGATGCCAATCTTGGTGCAACCAACGCCCTGTCAAGAACATCAGACTATCTCGAAATTTCGTTCCAAAGTTATAACATTTTCAAACCCCAGAGTAAATTCAAGGACATGCTATATATGATACCTTATAAAGGGAATTAATGATATTGGAAAATTTAACTTATTTTAGGCAAATCTTGTAAGCTGGGCTGAAATGTGTCACATGGCAGAGAGTATAACCAAAGGCCTGACACACCTTCATGAGGAAATGCCCCCATCGAAATGGGAAAATGCCAAACCTGCAGTAGCTCATCGTGATTTCAAGAGTAAGAATGTTCTGTTGAAGCAGGACTTAACTGCATGCATTGCTGACTTTGGCCTTGCTCTCATCTTCCTTCCTGGACATTCTCCTGGTGATACTCATGGTCAGGTAATGATAGTTATAATTAGTTTTAATTGGTCAAGCACAGCATATGTTGTGTATTGTAAAATGTTTTCTTACTTTTACGTTTTCCAAGTTTTTACAATTCTATGTTAATTTTAGGTAGGGACGCGCCGTTACATGGCCCCCGAAGTTCTGGAAGGAGCGATAAATTTTCAGCGTGATGCATTTTTAAGGATAGACATGTATGCATGCGGATTGGTGCTGTGGGAGCTTATGAGCAGATGTTCAGCCCAAGAAGGTAATTTGCTTTCTTTATTTTCATAAATTATCAGATTAAGAGTATTTAAGGGAGAATTTTTTTCAAGGTCCTGTGGAAGAATACATGTTGCCTTTTGAGGAGGAGGTCGGGCAGCATCCCACGCTCGAAGATATGCAGGAGGTTGTTGTAAATAAGAAAGTTAGGCCTGCATTCAAGGACCTTTGGAGAAAGAATCCAGTAAGTAAAACAAAATATATTTTGTCATGTATTTATCTTCACAATTTAAAATGTTTACATTTCAACGTAACCAGTGATATAAATAATAAGCATTCCAGAAAGAATAAATCGCCCAAAAATTGTTTTTTGGTACAACCTTTGATAGATCCATTGTAATTTGAAATAAGCATACATTTTCGGGGTTTGTTAAGTATACGACATAATGCCAAATGCACGTAGATTTCGAATATGAAATAAAGCGTAATCGTACAGTGGGGACCAAGTTACCCGATACACGTACATTTAGAATATTCTCGATATACTGTAGTACGTTTGGAATGTATCCTTAAACTTTTAATATATGGACATCATCTATGATGATAATGACTGAACGTTTGTGTTAAATGATGGTCATAATCATAGAAGGTAAGCACTTCTTGAGTGAAATAGAGCAATACTGGTTTTTGAAGATATACCACTATCAAAAGCAAAAGAGGGATAAAAAAAATGTCATGATACAGTCACAGTCATGATAAAGTCACATGATATGAAGTATGACGTTTATGTCAATGCATCTGACAATAGTATCAACAAGAGGTTTGCAGGATTTCACAAAAGTCGCCACATCTCTTTGAATTAACAAAAAGTGCATTCCTGGCTTCTATATTAGAAAGTGCTTCTCAAATTAACTTTTGAAAATCACTGAAAACTAATATTCCAAATGTTTAACAACAGAACCTTTCTATGCTTTGCGACACCATTGATGACTGCTGGGATCACGATGCTGAAGCTCGTTTGTCTGCCAGCTGTGTTCAGGAGAGGATATCGCAATTAAGTAGGACAACTCACCTTTCAAACTCCAATTGTCCCAGGCACACTACAAGCACTACTACCTCATCCAACAAAACTCTTCTGGTACCCATCCTACCTAAAGAATCCAGTATATAGTTGAATTCAGTACAACTTCATATGGTAGGATGTGCAAGGGTTGTTTGTGCTCAGTTGTGCATGTGACTCAAGATGTGTGTTAATTGACGGGATGAATACTCTGCCTTCCGTTGGACACCAATGATTTAATTCCTAGACCAATACTCTCAGGCATATATTACGGGCATAGTCATTGAAGCAAGGGTTACAGAATGGCAGAAAAATGTTGTACGAACTCTCCCTGTATGGATGGGCGGCCGTTCCATTCAGTGGAATACAACGTATCTTCGGTCTTGTTCACTTCATTTTATAATCCATAAGTATAGTGCCTCAGAGAATGAAACCTTGTGTCAGGCAAAGTGGACAAAATATTCATTGATGCTGAATTGAGCAGCTTTGGGGTGTACCTCAGTGGTGTGTTCTTATGAAGATCTCGGTTCAGCCACAGTGCCGGGCCTCGTCTTGGAATTCAATTATCAGGCAATATAGTTGCCTACTTTAATGATCTTTCATATATATCTCATGACAGATGTAACCTGAAATATGGGGAAAATATGAAATGGTATGTACAAACGTTCATCTTCAAAACGAGTCATTGGAAAGTTATTATTTTTCGCGTTTCCATAGTTACTGGTACTGCTCCAGTTGTTAGTTTGCCCTTAATTTGATACCCTAAAACAGATAGGAGAAGTGTGTACGTTACGTGTAAATGAGACATATTTTTCGTTCATACCAGTTTTCAGCCTCTGGAAAACTGACGAGGAAACTGGTGCGCATAGAGCGCCCAAACGTTATAACTAACTTGATTGTATATCAAGAGCAAGCGCTTCCAGCGATGATTTTTTTTGCTCGGCTTTTAAAAACCTAAGCATTACTGGATGGAACAAGCTTTTGGGTCACCTGAAGTGCAATCCACTTTGTGTAGTTTCATTTGAAGAAGAATGATGAAACGAGAGGTTGGATTGCGCTAGACTCAATTGATGACATTGCATACAATATAGCAATTAAGAAAATATAAATTTCCAAATTTTTCGAATTGTGGATACTGAGAAATCCTAATTCTAATCATTTCCATTTGTTGGTTATAGTTGTTGTTATACTTGTAGTTATTAATGTTGTTATTGCTTCTACTATAAGTGGTTTTTTGATTGGAAAAGTTTTTTTTCTTTAAACACAGTTCCATAGCTTTGGATTATTTTATTGTACAACTACTGTAGACAGTACTTTTCTAAAATGCAAGCAGATTGCTAGCCAAATGGTTACTATTACATTTCTAGGTTCACGTTGCCATGCTTTGTCCATACTTGATTATGATGGAGCTCTATAGGTGTAGTACCATATATGATACGTGCACTTGTAGTGCATTAATTTAACAGACCCAATTGTGAAATCTAATAATTACAGCTTCTTATTAACGTTTAATAAAAATACTCTGCCAGCTGGAAGAAGAAATTATTTGTTCTTCCTGGCAGTTCTTTTATTTTAATACGTTTGGTATTGCATAAAACTAGTTTCATGAAAACCTAGGTGCCTGGATCTCCTGGATTATGAAAATTCTCATGAATCACCGAAAAAAGGTCTTGAAGCAAAAATGAAATATCAAAGTACTTTTCTATTCTCTTACATTTGGCATCTAGTAAACAAATTGGGATTAAAATGTATTTAGTGATTGAAAATCACCTATTTTATACTGTTTAAAACTGGCTACAATATCGAATTGCAAAGGTTAAGATTTTATAAAAAGAAATGGCTTTGTTATCAAATTCGAGCGAGGAAAACAATTTTAATTTTTCTACCTGTGAAACATTATAGAAAAAACCTTTAGAAGTAATGGTCACCTGACTTGTTGCCATGCATTCAAGTTTTTGTACAGTTAATGTCATCCCTGGGAATAAGGCAGTTTGTGTTCATTGGAAAGGAACACCACATCTTCTCTTTAAGAAGGTCATATTAGCCTGTACCTGACATAAATTATATACGTAAAAATGTTTTTATCTAAACTGACATATTTACATTTTCCTGTTAATTTTTACAAAATTATTAGCTATGGAAATAATTCACAATTTATTTGCATTTTGTATTTTTCATATAAAAGGAATAATGGTTAAACAACCAATCTGGCATCCACACTGCATTTGATAAAACGTTGTTCCTTAATTTATTTTTCTCAGAAGCTGCGTTCAAAATTAATCATTTCCTGTGTAGGGTTTTATTGCCTTCTTGAAGTGAAATTAGTTTTTGGTAAGAATATGAGATATTGTGGTTGGAAAAAAGAATGCATTTTTACATTCAAACGGGTTTTAATTAATGCTTTATATCCATCCATTAATGCTCTCCCCATCTATGCTTTGCAAACGTAAAAAAACAACTTATTTGAAACATATTTTACCCATTCGTATGCAGTTATAACCTGTTTTTTTATGATAATCACTCTTTATTTCATTTTCGTATAAGACGCGTCTGTTCTTTCCATGAACATTGTAAATGTGGTTCAAATCCCAATTCTGTCTGGGACAGTTGTAGCGACATTACAGTTGAACATTTTAAACTTCTGTAGAAAAAATGCCCAAGATTTCCCTCATGAACAAACACCAGTGTCCATACGAGTTATCTATTTTTTTAGCAATTGTGTTGTTGATTGCCACCTCATTAACAATAATAAGGTGGCAATCAACAAAACAATTGTTTTAACAATGGGCAGACATTGGCAGTGGGTATGATAATTTTGTCAACAATCAACATTGTCAAAATGATGTAGACGAACTTCACAATCTTAGATCAGGGATTTCTTTTATTCCTCATGATTGTTGTCTTTGTGCCAATTTAACTGTTGTGTAATTGTTACGAAATGCAGTAGAAATCTTTGGACAGAATTATTACAATTTTCATTTCCCAGCTCTTCCCTTTATAGGTTTTCAGTCTCAGTTTACGTGAGGAGTTATTAATATAGTTTTAATTGAATCGTTTTTCATGTGCCTACTGTTAGTGTTTAGATATCTTTGAAAGCTTATTTAGTTAAATTGGTTTATGAATATGGTATTTATAATACTTGGCTCTATTTCATGCCAAACTAATAGTAAGAATGACACATTTACACATTTCCCCAACTGAATGCATTCACAACTGTCCCAAGATAGCATGATGTTGGTCACATAATTCTTTTACTTACTTCATTCCATTGCAGTTTTATCCCTCTCCCACGTTCCCCTTTGTACAACCTGTTTTGCTTTCTTATTTGAGTGCTGACATTTTAATTTTTGTATGGTAGCTTGCAGAAACGAAACTAGAGTTTGAAGTTTTATTTTGTGCAAATTGTTTAGTTAATGAGCTTGTCATCATCTTACCTTAACGTACAGTGTACCAACCTGATTTTGACATCTGATTATTTTTTGAGTATTTAACTAATACATTGAACGTACTACCTTGCGGTAAATGTGTTCTGCGATTAGTAAAAATGGTTGATGTCAGTTTTAGCTTGCCCACTCCACGTTGGAATAGTGCAAATTATTTATAATTAAATGTTTCCAAATCACTGGGATTAATTCTATACTATACCCAAATTACCGTACTGTAGTTGCAGATTTATTTATATCACGAATTAGCTTATTCTGTTAATGTTTCATGCGCATTTGAAAGCTGGTGTAACATTTATTGACCAGGCCTTTTTATTGAAATCAATTTCTTTGTAAAACCAATGTTCCAGTCAAGGGAAGTGGTGATTCCTGACAGGATGATTAATTGCAAGCTTCTTTGAATTTATAAATTATCAAGTTACCGGAAAACTCACTGTATTTGAGTATATTAAGGGTGCCATCGAATGCTTCACGCTGAGCTGCAATGTCCTCGAATTTGATATATACAGTAACTAGAAAGAATACGCAAATAATGCAACATAAATTTAACGAATCACTTGGTTTGTGAACATTGTGGTCCTGGAATACGTCCTGGAATTTTATAATTTCTAGACCCCTCCCCTCCTCCTCTTCCTCCCCCTCTTTCGTTTTCTTCCACATATGAAGATCTGGCTTATGATTACCCTCCTTTCCTGGACGACCCCTAAGTAGAATCTGCATTCTCTCAAACTTCTTATATTTTGGCTTTTGTTTGCCACACGTAACAAAATGCATTTGACTTGAAATGATGTTTGATCTATTCACCCAGTAAAGTGAAATTTCATCTTAATATTGATTTGCATGAAACACTGCCGTATTTATAGAAGATTGCATCAAAATCTTTAATTTCAACAGCCATCAAATGGAGTTTGGATAGCCTATGTAACTTTGAATCGCAGTACATTACGTCATCTATATGTTATTGGTTAGTTGCTTAAGTTTATACTTTGGTGACCCATGGGCGTCACCAGCACCAAACTATTGGGGGGGGGGGGACTCAATAGAGAATGTATAGATTACCTGGAGGTCCCCTCGGACAATGTTAAAAAACTTAGACCTAAGAGCTGCAGAGCCTTTTTATTTCAGGCTGTCTGGTCAATTCTATTTATATATGACATATATGCCGGGACTCAAAAAATTCAAATTCTTTTTCAAAAATATTGGGGGGACTTGTGCGGTGACGCCCGTGCTTTGGTCATTTGTGTTTTTAAAGGGAGCAGATTGTTGGTTGGTGTAACTTTGCATTGTAATTAACTTTAAACTTATTCATGTTGAGCATCTTTAAATTTACAATATTTAACGCCTTGGTTGCCACACAAATTTCCTTTTATGAGCAAGATGCAGATATTTAACTGAATATGGATAAACTTTAAAAGCGAAACATGTAGTTTTCTTATGTTTGCTCCCATTTCTCCATAATTGTGCAGAGCAACGCGCATGGATTTTCTAATTTTTCTAATTTTGAACTTTGTCTACTCTGAAGAAACTTTTATAAAACAGTTAAAACTGCTTCATTTAAAAATGTTTTAATTTATTTTCACCTATCATGTTTTTTTCCTCTTAGTGTAACTTGTGAAATACTCTTTATTTGAATTTAAGGTTAAAATTGTATAGAATAATTAATTGTAATTAAACCCATAAGCATTTTGGAACAAACATTATATGCTAGCTGTTCACACGGTACACCCAAACTAGTTTACCAAACGTTCAGTCGCTGCGTCAATTTCTTTGGCCGCTGACGTACGTGCTGAGAACCTCAGTGCAGTTGTCATTAATCCTAAAGTTCCAGTTTTGGATTTATAAAACCCGTCCCAGAGGTTTTTAGCGCTTCAGTGGACACTATAGCACATGATGTAGTCGTAGTGGCCGGGTGTACCGTGTGAACTGGGAACAGTATTATAGGGTATAACTTTTTGGTTGTTTTTCCTGAAGTTATTTCTATTATGCTGATCTTGTCTTTCCAGTTGAAGAGGGCTGGCATACATATAATTTTAGATTACTCCATTTTGTATTTTAAAATGGTAAAAAGCTTTCTGGTTTTTCTCTGTAGGTGTTTATGATGGACGTTTCTGACACCAACCTTTTTCATTAACCCCATGAAAAACGATGTGAAAGTTCTTTAATGGTATACCGATATAAAATTCATATTTATGCTAAACGTTTGTACTTTCAACGCATTTGTTTTGAAGGAGGTGAAAAATTCATGCAGATACAGATAGTTACGTTTAGACCTATAATTTAAAAATACTAAAATTCAGTTTTGAGCTGAAATAGTTTTTGAGACGACATGAAGTGCGTTCCAACAGGAAACTTCCCATTCACTGTAGGCATTTTGAGTTGGATACTTTTCGAAGACAGTTTAAACATTATTTTTGGAGCAGAAATTAACTGCTTCTGAATACTTCGAAAATCCACGAAACTCTAATTTTATATCAAACAACCATTCCAAAATGATTCTGACATGCTCATTATCATTTGAATTAAAGCATGCCAGCACTACTGGGCGTCCCCAAAACTTATTTCAACTCAGTTGACGGTTTTTAAATTGTGAGTGTAGACGCAACAACTTAAAAATGCATGATTTCCTGACACAATGACTGATTGTGTAGTACATTTAATATCTTAGAATGTTCATATTTTGGTTATGGAAATGGAATATGGCAAATACCCTCCTTGTTTTGTAGAAGTTTCAGTTGAATCAAATCATGTAATCAAAAGTTAAACCCTTTTTTTGGAAGGTGGTAAAACAGAAGAGTGAAAAAAAAAATTTGACACAAGAAAATATGAAATCATTTTATAGGTTTCAAATAGTTTAAAATCTTGTATGAATCTCCCAGTCTTGGATGATAGTTTCAATATATATGGCACGCTTTTCATTCATTTTTAGTTCTGACTTTGGAATACTTTCCCACCCCTCTGGTAGTGCTCGCTGGACCTCTTCGGTAGTCATTAGATTATTTCCTTCCCAAGTATTCCGATAAATGTTTTGTGGATTTAGATCTGGACTGTCCTCAGTCCATTCAGTTACCTGGTTCTTGCATTCGTGAATGTATTTCAGGAAAAAAATTTGATGTATGCTTCTGGTTGTTTGTTCCTGTAAAATGAAGTTGATTTGTAGAACCATTTTAACTGCCGATGGAACTAAATTTCTGTAAATATTCTTTTAATTGATCGCCTTGATTAACGTTTTTTGTTACAACAATCAAGGCAATAGACTACATGAATATTATTGGCAGAAATTAAGTTCTAATGGATCTACGATGCAGCTTAATTTTCCAGCGAGATAACAACCCGAAGCATATACTGTACAATGTACATCAAAGTTATTCCTAAAATGCTTTCGCGAATTCAAGGTCCAATTACTTGAATGGCCAAGAAAAAGTCCAGATCTAAACTGTCATATTCCATAACTTAAATATTAACATGATAGGACATTTTCTTTATCGAGTGTATGTTCGAGTTTACTAAACGTTACAACAGACAGCTAGATATAAAAAGAATGTCATGCTATAAATACATACGTACCCACATTTAATGTAATTAATTTCGTCTGAATTAAGACTATATATATATATGCGTGCCTTTTGCTGTAATGAAGTGATTGGAAAAACCTCTTGAAAGTAATGATATGGAGTAACCTTCTGACAAGTAATGATGGTACAACGGTTGCATAAATATGGTTTCTGGCTTTTTATTTTAAAAAAACCAGAAGCATTTGTAAAATTGTAAATTAGCGTTCACTTACCCAACCCTGTATTGGTAAATGAAGTTTCATTACACATAATTTTGATATATAAGATGTTTATTTGATGGGCCTAATTGGCATTTCCTAAATATGCCCTAACTAACTTCATCTATTTTGATGTTCTTCATCTGCATGTGATGTACTCAGCCAGTTGCTACGTTTGAACTCCTTTGGCCATTGTTGAAAAAAAGTAACTGACGTCTCTACTTAATTGTCTTATGGTATTTGCTTGATATTTTAATTCGGTTAATAGAAGTTGAATCAGTAATCCATGGTTGACACATACACAATCTACTTGTTGAAAATGATATTGAACAAGTACATGCATCATATAAAAATCTGCTATACTTGGTTATCAAAAACAAATTTGAATTTGCCAATTTTTACGTGTAAATATTGTACTAGTTTCTTTGTTGCGTGCTAAACTTGGTTTCTGGAAATTAAATTTCCACTTTCTTCATACCATGATTTCAACATATACAGATCAAAGCCTACAGTAGAGTAGATAAAAATTTGTGTTCTTTTATTTAAACTTAGTCTAATAAATCATTGGATACAAATCTCAACTGCAACAATAAACATCTTTAATACAATTTATTAATTTAATTGTATGTAACATTTTCTACAATTAGTTGAACTTTTTTTCATTTTAATTACCACAAGTCAATTAGGCACATGCACAGTTTTATAATTTTACTATTGTTGTCCATTGCAGTGGGATGTTCCCCATTTAAAATTACACGAAGTTATATTGGTATATACTGTACATGTACATGTATCTGCATGCCATTGTGTCAACTGTAACGTCCACCTATAAGTGGATTATATAGTATCGCATTATATTAGTTATTATTCATCGCTTGTTTCAAATAGTGAGGCTGGAAGATCTCTTGTCGATGTACATAAACCATACATCATTTACTTTATTCCTTTGATAACCAGCGAATTATTTTTTCCGTTCATAAGGTGAACGTAATTGTTTGCTCAATTCCATGACCTGTTGAAATATCCACGAAGATGATTTTGAAGAGGCGATCGAATACTTGAGGTTGAGAACATGCATAACTTGGCAATTGCTTACATTTCATTGCGATGTCATTTTTGGCCATTCACTAATGTTCTCCCTAATTACAAAAGTGGGGGAATTCGCTTATTTAGCATAGTAAAATACATATAGCAATACAGGTCTATAAATTTTGTTCAAATTTGTACCCCATCGAAACGATCAACGTTATTAACCTCATTTGTTGTATCTAAACACATAGAATCCTTTAATTGGTAAGTTTTTTTGTTCGAGGATAATTTTAACATTACTGCGAAAAATAAAACTAGTGTTACATGTTTTAGTTTCAAGCAACAGAATATGGGTATTTCAAATTATGATATTCACATCACAGTATAATCTAAAACTTCATAGAATTTTTGTGCCAAGAAATAAGATTTTTATCTATATGTTCTGATGATGTCATTCAGTCTGGACGTAATTACCTCAATGATGATAACCATCATATTTCCATATTGAAAGACTGGCACATCAAGTGGGTTATGTTTCGAACTTAAATTTTCATTTACAACTTGAATGATCCATTATCACGTAGGTAAACAATTTGTGTACCATACGCGACATGTTCACATAGAAAGTTCTGTCTGCCTTCTTTATCTTTAAAATTTAATTGTTATTATTACAAGAAATTCACAAGGTTACACTATTGTACACAAGTTTTCACCAACATAAAAGATTTGTCTTAGCGTGTTGCATAGCTCAATATTTCTCTTGATATCAAAATAGTTGTGCAACATTGGCTGTATTCACAGCCTAATCACAGGCAGCATGTAACTGTTGCACAACTCTTCTGACATGGAGTAATCATTTGAACTTCCCATCCACGCTTAGACAAATGTATTTATGTTGGTAAAACCTATATAAAAAAGTAACAATGCACACAAGTAAAAGAATAACAAATATTAAATAATAAATTATCGTTATTTTTAATAACCAGCCAAACGGAATCTACTTTGTGAACATGCTGCTACTTAATTTGAAGGAGTGAACGACCAGAACGAGTTAAAACATCCATGTATGTGCTTTATTTCATATATAATTTTATGTAAAATGGTATTGGTTGAAAAGAATATTATTACAATTTCTCAAATATTAAAGTAGAAATAGGAATGTGGGTAGTGTGACATTTCAAAAATCAGAATCTGTGATTCATAGCAACTGCGGCACATATTTTATAAATATGTTATCTAGAAGGTTTGGTAGCCAGATTATTGAATTAGCTGTGCAGCTGGTTTAGAACAAAATAATGTGTCACGTTAGCATCAGTTAAGATAAGTTCATTATCGTGTTAACTTGACAAAATAGCTATTGATTCCATATGGCAAATATCAGTTGACAAATTAAAAACGCTTCTATTTCATTAAGTGATAAGTGAAGTTGACCACTGTTTTACCTCTGTTGGCAATCCATGATAATTATTTGCCGCTTCAATAATCTGTGAAGGTTCTAACATACAATTCATAAGCTGATACTTTTTTTGGACCTTGGTGTTGCCACCATCAGCAATTTGTACAAATTCAAGTTCTATTAAATGTTCAAAAGCTTTCATAATGACATCTCTGTCAAACATCAGATAGGATCGATTCTCTGCAAACTTCATAAATTCTTTAAAAGTCATTTCAAAATTAAATGGTTCTCCATCATATACTTCAGTCAATCGTCTCATAGCTAGTATCAAGCAAAATTCTAGCACAGAAACCCCATTCAGCATTAACATCTTCGAGTCTTGAGAAAACTGCCGATAAGCTTCAACGAAGTGTTTCAATTGTAAATGTGGATGAGCATCATTCAGTGAACAAATTGGATGTATCTGTAAAAATGATTCAAACTTAAAATATTTGGAGATTTCATGTGTTCTTTATTGTTGTTTTCCTTACCAGAAATGCTTTCAGACTGCTAACATCGTTCGAGATATCAAATACCTGCTTCATTAGGGATTGTAGTTGTGGACTGGCTACGAGTTTCTAAAACAAGTAAACGTGACAAACAAATTAATTGTTATTTAATTAAATTACAAACACAACTGATACTTGATTATGAAGTAATACTTTGATATTTATATTCCATTCATTTATTTCATTCTTAGAAATGTGCTGAACATCTGAAGGCACGATTAGTAGCAAATCTTCAAACAATTGCTGGTATTCCTCCATAGTGTAAGTACAACACATGTGAATTGTGCGGTGAGAAAATCTCGATTTCACACGTTTTTCTAATAATTCCATGACATCCTATGAAATAGGAAATGCGGTAGTAACATATTAAACATGTCAAAGTTAGATCAACTAATCGACGGAAAACTTTTAAACTATTGAATATAACCAGAGCCCTATTCTGCAAAAATAATGTACAGTACATGTATTACCAGTAGTGTACAAGTTTCAAATGTATGGACTGGAAAAGCTTGTTACTTGCATGTTAAGGTGTAAATTGGGTTATGATATTATGCTTGCTCTGTGTGTGCGACCAATGATGGCAAATTCTTTATTCGTTTATAGTTTACTTGGTAATTTGAGATATAAATTATGCTACCACAAAAGTACAAGTCTCCAATCACCTGTAGAAAATGCACTACTAGTTACAGTACAAGATGTCAAAATAATAATACTTTTGTTAAACACAACATGTATTTGGTGCACATGTATACAATACCACAACAAGTACATGTCCATATCTTTGTTTTATAGGGCTCAGTTGTAAACATGACATGAATAATTGAAGACTTGAATTTTAAAAGGGTCTAAGTGCCAAAAAGTGCTAACGAAGATAATGCATAAAAACAGGTGTAATTAATGAACCAAACTTAAAAAATGGACAAAGCCATATAAGTTCAGTAGTTATGACCCTTTTGAATATTGTTAGGCTAGGTTTATTGGTAACATGTGTGAACGAAAAAAACAATTGGAAGCAATCAAGCTAAAAAAGAGAAAATTTATGAAAACTAACCAATCTACACGTCAAGCCAATAACTGCAATTGGAGTTTGTGCTGATTGTGCGACATCAAACAAATTATACAGTAAAGTCTGATTATGGTGGCTACAAAATAAATCAAATTCGTCAAGCACAAAGAAAACTGTTTTTGTTCCGCAATCCCCTAAAAGTAGAAAACTAAATTAGTTTCAACAAATGCATTCAGACATTTACATTTGGTTATTTACAGTAGAATTTATACTTTTAAGTCTACTGATGAGAGTTGAATATTTCTGCATGTTTTTAAATAGTACAGGAGTGTGGTACATTGTTTTGAAAGAATTCTGATTTCTGTTCTAAATACGTTTCATTTGATCATTTTGAAAATTTCAAATCACTGAAATACATCTCATATCTGATGTAGCCTGATAAGTACATCCTTACCACTCTGAAGAGCTGCTAATAAAAACGCCAAATTTTCTGCAAAACTTCCCTGTTACATATGGAATAAAAATAAGATTATTTAATAATTTTGATACATTTCTACAATGCCATCAATAAACCAACAGTTGTACTTACGAAAACTTTTTCTCCAACTGTGTTATCTAATTGCAATTGTCGAGTGATTTCCTGAATGGCTATTCGGTCATCGGTCTGTAGAAGTCCTAAGATTAATAAAAGTGGTTTTATTTTTAGACAAGACTTTTCAATGCACAACTGCATACACTTATAGACACTTGTAGACTTATACTAGTTAATTTTTTTACCATTTAATTCGACTTTCAACAAATTTGTATCCACACAGTCATTGCGTATCTCCTTTAGCACGCTTTTCAAAAGCTATATTCAACAGAAATAAGGATGATTATCTTAATGATTAGTTAATGCATATGGTATAGAACACGGCTATTAGTTTATACTTAACAGTTGTTTTCCCACTGCCTCTACGACCCATTAAAATTACAGAATTGCTCTCTCCAAGATTTGCAGTCTTTTGAAGTATGTCCAATAAAATCCTATGATCAAAATTAAGAAACTTAATCAGATATAAATACTAAAACACTTCACTCAAGAATAGATGAATTTGCTGTGGATTGTCATGTTTAAATTACAGTGTTTTTTTAATTGGATTATAATGCAGAAGCAATTAATGCAACGCAAATTTCCTATACAACTGCAAGACTTGTGCAGAAGATGTGCAACACCGATATACCGTATATTACCGGTATTACACCTGTAATATTCGGTATAAATTCCCAACTGCTGTACAACGTTTTTAAAATATTATTTTGAAATGTAAATTATTCGGCTATAAAAATTACAGTTAATTACAGTAGATCTAAACAACTTCCTAAAATACCTACTTCTACAATAGTCATAGCCCAGCAAAAAATTTCAGGCATAATATTTGAAAAAAGTGTCGTTTTTTCACCATTCAACCGAAAACTGTGCCATTTATGGCAGAAAAACATCCATAAAATTG
>JAQFYZ010000604.1:0-37638 GCA_034695085.1 Cylindroiulus punctatus | reverse complement strand
ATTATAAATATAACATGTTTTGTAATATATATGTTTAGTATATCACAGATATATCCACATATATTTTTGATATATTAAACGCATATTAATAGCAATGCGTAGACTCGCAAGACAATAAAACAAAACCTTTCATAATTCATTCATATAAATATTGCCGTTAAACCGAAAGTACAGCTGTTAAATTCATGAAACCGACAAATTATAGAACTCAGCTGTTTCCTCGAATAAAAAATTTCGAGTGCTGAATTCAACTGTCACACTAAAGTAATGTTCAAAATTACCATGAGCAAGCTTGACCATGGATAAAGTGTATACAGTATACTTGTAGAACAAGCAACTCAAGTTGACTTCACATTCTAAAAGTCCACGCTGTTGCTCATTTATATAATACTTGATAGATCTAGGCAAACCATCTTCTCGGTATTCTATCAAGGAAGAATACTTGATAGAATATTAATTCTTAAGATTTTAAAGACGTTTAGGAAGAATTTCTTCAAAATTTAGCCAAAGGGAATCGTGTTCCTGTTGCCTGAGCGTGAAAAGTAAGCTCATAAACGTCGAATTTAGTATAATTTACAGTGAAGTTCCAGGAAGGTTTTTCGCGATGTACGTACAGTGTATAGAAAAAAGTTAGTATGTACATGTACATGTATAAGTAATCTGGCTATGGGAGGATAAATTACATGAAGTCCAGATATCAAATGCACGAAAAGCGAAATCTGCTTTACTAACCCTATTGCTTCATGAATTTGGTTTAGCTAACAGTTTCCATAATCAACGTTTGCTTTTATCATTTTAGTCATAGGATCAGAGAAATTCATCACCATGGCTTGAAAACACGTGGATTTTGCGCGCATTGATCCAGACGTGTTTGCAATAGTGACGTCTAGAGGGCACTACTTACAGGCTTTCTCGCCAGTCGTAAAACCTGAGTTTGAAATCGGGATTGAGGAAACGCGTGTGGGTTACTTCGATTTCCGAGGCCTCTTCACGTCTGTAAAGTAAAAATAGTGCTGAATGTGTTAGATTTAAGTTAGGCGGTGAATTGAGCCAACCTTCGATCAAAATAGCCCGCTATGGTGAGTACGATTCCCATGAACAACCCACTCGTGGTCTGTCGTCAAAGGCTTAGGGTTTCATTGATTTGACCACGTGGCGTGGTGTTGACGCCAGATTCTTCAGTTGTTGTTTTTGCCAGTTGCTGTTTTTGTTCCTAGAATCCAAGAGATTAGCTTGACAATCATGGAAGTTTTGGGCCCTCACACTGAATACGTAGGGGAATGTCATCATTTGCAACCCCCCACAATGATAACATAATCATGGATGAAATGATGAAATGTCCATGTGAGGTTCCAAAGTGATAGTTCCAAAATTTGATGCAATGCAATGCAATTCAGCAGTATAGCGTCGATGTAATATGAAAGTTGTCCTGATTCTCCTACATGAACAGAATGAACAGGAATTCCTTCACTTCACATGTACAGTATAGGTGCACCCTGTAAATTGAGAATGTCGTCATGAAAGACAGCCTTCCCTGTAATTCCCAGGGTTAAATGAATAATAATTAGCCTGAAACTGCCATTGCTAATGTAATTCAATTGCCAGACGAATCCAGCAAGGTGACACTTCATGACCAGTGACCTCCCAATATCATTGCTCATAAGTCTCCTTGCCATAACCACCATTTGATTGAAAGGGAAGTTCAGGCAAGTTTTCTACAGTGTAGTAAAATACACGGTGACCTCCCTTTATAGGCTAGTACTTCGTAATGCATGTACGAACTGTGCCATATTGAAAACAAAGTTTCCTTGTGAAACATGGTTGATGGGATTGGAAATCTACAGACAGCATTGTATTAACTTCAGCACATGTACTAGTAGAATACAAAGGCAATAAGGATCTGAAACAACTTGCATTTGGAATAGCTAAAGAGGATCCTTTTACTCTCCCCCTTGCTGAAATAAAGCCCATCATAATATGGTCGTAGAATTTCCGCAATAAAATGCTGGTTATGATGTGGCATCCACTTTGGCAACGACGGCTTGTTGTTACTGATGGTCCGGTGCTTGTCTGGCTGTACATATATGTATGTGCCCGAGGCATTGTCGCTACATTCAAAAGAAAACCGTATAATGAGTCGACTGGCAGCATTAAATTTGATAACAGCGCTCATATTTTATGCCGGGATGTAAATTACAATTTTGACCCCCTTGATGGAACTTTTAACTGCGTCCATCAAAATGATGTATGGGAAGATCCTTCTCGGAATAAAAGTAACAGCTTGTTCTCTGGCGACCAAAGGTTTCAATTGTTGGCCCAAGAACAGGTACACGATATCAACGCATTTTTCCTGATAAAAATTCAGATTGCATGTCACGGATGATGGCACGAATTGTTATACGAAAGTGAGCAGACGCTAAATTCGGCCAACATTCATCATCGGGCCATTTCCCTGCTCAGAGGTTTCGGTGAAAATGTGACCCCCGTCGTCGTTCTCGGAATCATAAACAAATTCATTTCTGATATATATTACGAGGATCAAACTTTTTCCAAACGCGTCGTAAATTACTCGGTTTTATGCTGCATGACGACTAATTCGTATGCTAAACCATCTCCGAGCACTCGAAACGATTACGGCGTGTTTGTTTGGTTTCTTATTATAGGTTAACATAAGCAGCGACCATCATTGATTAACCTCGTGTCTCTCAGAATGATGGCCGAAAGAAAATGTAATATACTGCATTTGCATGACGCGCATGTATTTTAATGCATTATAAATTTGAGGCCAGTTCGGCGGTGGTTGGTGGTGTTGGCGGACTCTGGCGAAGCCTATGATGTAATTCCTGTCATAAATTCTTAATTACGTGCCATTAAAACAGACCTAGACCTCGCATGGAATAAATAATAATACGCAATCAGGATGGAATCCCAACGAGAAGCCGTTAACATTATTGTGTGTTATGCTTCAGGGGCTCAGCCAAGAAAAGGTACATGTATACGTGTGTAAATTTTAGAATTCAAATGTAATAGTTGGGCTGGAGGCGTCCAGTTCAAATTAGCAGTTTGAATGAATTACTATTATTCCTTAACCTAACAGCTCTCCGAACGTAAATTTATATCCTATCGTTATTGCAAAAGCAAGAGTTATGACATGATCACAACCCTTATGGCCAGTTACAAAAATTGACATGCAAATGTTGTTACATGTATGGGCAAACAAAAAGAAATAAGTCGAAAGAAAGAAACTTAAAACAAATTCATCTAATAAGGAGATCAGTGGGCTAATCAATAAAGGAATTGTGAGAATATGAACAGGTTCACAATATATCCAACTGTTTCCAGGACATTAAGTCACGCCCCCTTAGATGATGATGACATTATTTGAACGTCCCCTTTATGCCCTCTTCGAGAATGTCAAAATGGTCATTATTAAACATAGCTGCAAAGGTCAGATGGCATGTATCAAGCCTCACTGAGTATACACGTAGCTTAATATAAGCTTCGATGTAATCTACATAATACTTACAGTAATCGTTTCAAAGCATCCCCATCACAGATATTAACTAAGTGCATTTAATGTCATAATTCCTTTGTCAAGAAGTTATGATTGCACTTTAATTCAATGACTGAATTATTCAAAAAATGGATGATTATTACAATGTGTTTAATAATCTAACCGTTCATATTTATTTTTCAATAATTAATGCTTCCAATGTTTAAGGCCATGATAGCTTTGAGTGAACGATACTGTTGGTCATTCATATAATGTAATTTTAATCAACAACCATTTAGAGGGTTGGTCGTTTATGAATGATTGTTTGACAAACAAAATTTTTTTTTAAGCTAAAATGGACCTTTATCAGGCGTTAGGTCGATCATTGGTCAGGAGTGGGTTTACGAGTATAATGTGTTAAACATTTTACAATATGAATTTAAAGTAGTTCAAAACATTCAAAGTTTTTTAATCTTAAAGTAGCCTACACTCGTGCAGTTTCTGGAATGGCCTTATGTGAAACTTTGCAACTCCTATGCTTACATGTAGGTAATTTATTGACAGGAAATGAAATACCCTCAACATTTCCATAATGTGCAAATATGACAAAATTTATGACCTTAATTGTTTTCATATAACAGTAAATCAATGTTTTATATGCAAAACCTGTCCCATTTCATAATTATATATGCGCTTTTTTATTATGATATATATGAACTTCCAACTGGGATTGTATGGGTGATTTCGTTGGCAAGCACGAATGGGCTATTTATATAGGCTGAAAATTAAAACTTTTCTCATTTCGCATATTTAAAATAAATGAAACAATATTTCTTATACATTTTACTGCCTAAAATATATTCTACTGTGGTTCAAATTATGGCGTCTACGTGGCGTATTAAAAGTCTGCAAATACTAAAAAACAAATTGTGCGAAAGTTGGGGACTAGTGCATGAAGATGGCTTAAGCATTTAGAACTAAATGGTTTTTCGGTTCATAAATGAATAAAAAACGTTGAGCTATTCTTTATAATAATGGCAAATATAGTGTATATCTAGAATATAGGCGTTGCTGGTTTCCCATTAAGGTTGACTTTTGATGGTCTCATTTTACATATCGTTTTTCTTTCGTGATAATAAATAACACTGTGTGCGTATATAGGCCTTCAGACATAAAAGATGAGCGCATATAAATGCATGAGATTTGTGGCACAGTCCCATATTATTCAACCAAAATACTGTTTAAATATCCCAATTTTGGAATGTTTTTTTCTCCACTTTCTCTCGCTTTCGTGTTCTCTGACACGTCATAAAATGGATTGTTACAGTATCATGAGCGTGAATATTGAATATAGTTTTTCATCAAGCATAATGAAATGAATACCCAAATATTTCCATATTCAGGGCATTGCGTTACGCACGCCTGCATACATTTTCTATAATGTCTTCATAAAATATCTTTCCAAAATGATTTTTTCAGATTGTTATTTCCCCCACTTTCATTGCAGTAGATATATTCGGGCAATGTTTCTCAGTTCCCAATTCTCTTTGGTAATGATGCCCGTATTTTCCCCATTTTTCTGGTTTTTATGCAAGCCTTTTCAATAAAGCACATGTGATTTCTTCAAATATATATGCTGTGTATATAAACAACGATGCATCCATTACTGTTTTTATTGCATGTAAGACAACAAATATGTATTTTTATTCTTTTTACGTTTCAAAGAATTGAAGTGATGGATGTGTATTCTGAAAATAAATGTGGATATATCTGTACCTACATCATCTGAATAAACCAAGGCGCACTTCAACCGGTATGTTTATTTATATTACCCGAAGATATGCATTTCCACTGTAATTAGCAAAAATATGGTCACGTTGGATCCGTGTATAGAATATTGAATGTTTTGATTGCATAGGGATAACAAACAGCTTACAAGATCTGGATAAAATATTCGCTAGCGATGAGATGTATGTAAAAAATTGTACACTCAAATTCAGAAATGTTCAATTTTTACAAAGTCATCAGAAAACGGCCTTTTTCTATAATGTAGTCATAAGTTAGGACCTAACTGCTTATAAGTGGATGATCGTATTTGTATACCACAACCAGGAATAACAATTATGGGACTCTAATCTAAATTTCTTGCATGCAACAATCTCTGTAGAATTTCTTAACTATTAATTTTTAGTTTCATGTGTACGTATACTGTAAATGTCAACATGGCAAAGTGGACCCTACTATAACGCCCCAAAATGAACTTCAGTGGAAAATATTTATTTGTATTTATTTATTCTCCTTTTTCTATTTTATCACTACCTACATGTACATGTATGTAGGCTTGCCCTAAAATTCGTGCCAGTATTTTGTATGCAAAAACCTCGCCCGCTGTTATACCTACACAAACGAAATGCATGTGTACATTACATGTACATGTGTTTATGCTT
Source organism: Cylindroiulus punctatus (assembly GCA_034695085.1). Lineage (NCBI taxonomy): Eukaryota > Metazoa > Arthropoda > Diplopoda > Julida > Julidae > Cylindroiulus > Cylindroiulus punctatus. Next base: position 31,698 of record JAQFYZ010000604.1, on the reverse strand, counting down.
GTGTGGCACTGCATTTGGCAAGGAATAATTTTGCTTCCAGATACTAGATTTTCTCGACGAGCATGCAAATGAACTCGTATAAGTCATAAGGAAATTAATAATATTATAAAGTTGAGGAAAATGGAAAAGAGCTTATGATAGAGAACTGGGTTAGCGACCCCGTCTCGCAATTGCCTTTTGCTTTTACTCTAATGGGATTTGCTGGACATTAATCCACTACAGAGATTCTTCCCATGCAAACGCGAATATTTATGAAGCCCAATTTTTCTTATTCTTGCAATGGCCGGTTTTATGTCCCTTGAACATGCACGCATGCATGTACAACTTTAATATCATAATTGTTGTCTGCAAAGTTATCACTATAGTGCTTTCGGGATTACAGTGGCTTGCTTTGAAATTTCTGCTGGATATTTTAATTCCAAATGTTGGGTTTGAAATACACTATGCAGACAAGCTGCGGACAAATTTTCAAGTATACGTGATGAGCTAGAATGTAGATATTTTTGTTCTAAAATCTGTTGCATTAGGTTTCTCTAGCAAGTCCTTGAACAATTTACAAAGATTTGCAAAGTATCTTACATTTTCTTCTATCTGATAACGAAGTGTTGTAATAGGGATGTTTACAGTGTACATAACGCCCTGGCTGCTCTCCACATTAGACACAGTAACGGATAGTAGGCTAGCAGTGATTGCCCATGCACAGGGGCAGCTAAATAAAGAAATCAAGTTTTTAAATTTAGGTTATTTAGGTAAGATCAGGCCAGGTTAGTTTAGGTAAGATCAGGCAAGGTTAGTTTATGTAAGATCAGGCCAGGTTAGTATATATTGGGCCCAATTAAATCAAAATCGGAAATATAATTATCATAAAAATGATAAATTTCGACGGTTATTCGGGTAGGTATATGAGCTCATACTAGACAAGATGAGTTGACATAAACATTTTGTGCACGTTTGGATCAGAGCGTAAAATAAAGTACAGTATACATGTACATTATCTGTTTTTGCATGAAATATGTATTGCGTCAATTTTGTATTTACTGTATTTGGTTTCACCTCCCCATATACTGCATAGCATAATCATTTCACAGTGTAAACAGGTGTTTCGTCATGTTTTGAAAAAATACAGAGAAATATTCTTACAAGATTTCAGTTTTGAAATGATTGTTATAAAAACGTTTGTTGAAATTTATTTAAATACATGAATTTTGATCAAGCGTAAATTCGATATTGCACCAAATGTCTGGTCAGTCTCATCTTTCCAGATATTAATTTGGAAATAGCCCAATAAAGGCTTTACAATTGGGAAATCAGCAATAAATTGAACACACCACATTCTTTTAATTACTAGTGAGACTGTTAAGGAGAAAGAGGCACGGATTACATGTACTCAGAATTTGGTAACCATTTTTCAAAATTTCGTTTCATTCCTTTTGAGTGCATCTTATCTAATGGTTACAAGCATCCCTTGCCTTCTTCACCGTTGCGCTGCCATAGCCAAAAGTTTTGGTAATTCATGCGTGTCATAACTGACTTTTATTTTATGCGCAAAGTCCTGCGCAAACAAGCAGTCATAATAAGCTTAGTTGGTCATTTTTCTGGGTAATGGAAAAGGACAATAAAACAAAAGCCGAAGGATGGGGGCCCCGAGTGATTTATTCGTTCATTTTCCATATGCTGCAGCGCTGCCAAAAGAGTGCAGGGGGTGTGCCGGTTATAGTCTAGTACTTTTTGAATTTACGAAGCTCGGATGACAGAAAAAGCCATCTAAATGGAAACTATGGAGCCATTTATCTGATAGTACAATAGACACATCTTCCATGGACGGTGCGTGGCAAGACATCCAGTGCGCAGCATGGCGGATGTCATCATGCGAGCCATTGGAGGCTCATGGAAGAGCGAAGGGCAGGTCGTAAGGGGCTTCTCGTTAGGCTTTATGGACACTTTGCATAGATTAACCACATGAAATAGTGGAAATTCTGCAGCCCTGCACGATGTGCCACCGCAAAGCCGTTGCGGCGCATCCAGCTCTCCTGCTTTTGCATGTTCGTGGAAATGCCTTTTGCCATATAAGTCCGACTGATGCCAGTGTGGGGGTGGAATGCTCTGGCCGACTTTCTTTATATCCTCCAAATGGGGCGACCCACATGCGGCTCTGCTCGTCAAATGGGCGCGCAGACGTACGACGTCAATATTTCTCTTAATATGCGAGAATAAATTTTCTTTACGACCTGCTTCGGAATGCCCGAGCTGCGTTTGTTGGTTTTAAGTGAAGTCCTAGAGTTTGGCCATGCCAAGAGAACGCCTATGGCTATCGTCCCATACTTCCCTAATTGAGCACTCGCAACTCAGTAGGTACGAAGTGCCATATGTTTGTGAAATAATCAACAAAATGTTGCAAGGCCTTATGCCAGTGGCGTAATTTAACATGACTTGCATTGAGCATGGAAGGCTGGAAGCAATTATATTTGTGCATATTGTGCAGCAGTTATGAATATTGTTAGGCTTGGTTCATAGATCAGGCTGCGTCAATTAACTACAGGTATATTTTTGCATTTTGTGGCACTTAAACCCTTTTTGAAGTTTGAGTCATCAATTGTCCACACCCTAGAAATCATCCAATGAGTTCATCCAATGCATATCTGTCAATACAATAATCGGTGTTGCACTTGCATGGTGTTAATTATCTGGAATTCATTTGAGCAAACCAGAGGTGATTTCTGAGCATGACCATGAAAACAATGTCCGTGTTATGCATCATTTGCTACAGAAGCACGATGAGCTGACAGTCTGTATGTTTGAATTTGCAAGTGTGTATACGTTTCATCCACCAGATATTATAATAGTGATTGCATACTGGTGAATGAGAAAATATTGAGGAATATAGAAAGAAGAATTGATGTGTCGTGCGAGTGGGGTAGCTCGTGAGGTTAGCTGAATGGAGAAAATAATGACAGGAAAAGTTAGAAAAATGATGTAACAGATTGGAGGAATGTGTGCGGCAAGAAGTAAATGCGGGAATAGGAAGTCAAAACAGCATGGGTGGTGTTGGTGGGGGTAAACGTCGCAGAAATCGTATTTGTGGTGTGCTTGTTTGCAGCCATACACCATCAAGTTCTGGGCGTATTGTTGGTTGTTACTTGTGGACCACAAATCTTAAGTCATTGTGCTGTACAAATTTACAGATAAAAAGGCGATTTACCAGATAGCATTTCTTGAATGAATGCATCATTTCATGCATCACCATTATTGATCTTGACCTCATTTTGCTGGAGCTGGCTGGGGATTGTTTGAAATAAGAGTTGGCAAGGTTTGCTCACACGTGTTATAATGTGGGGCAACTGTAAACGTTTCACCAACGATGTAACTTTATATTTCGGCCGAATTCTCAATTAAATAGGGTGTATGAATGATTGCAGCAGTTTCAATAAATCACTGCGAAATTTGTATTCACCATGTTACACATGCTTCGTTATACATAATGTAGTTAAGTTCTCGAGATGTACCCCCTAGAGATTCTGCATTGAATTGAATCGAATGAACTCTGTAAAGTAATCCATCCTACACTCTGGTGCAGCAAGCCATTATCAATTATACCAAAAGTGTTACAGCAGTTTTGTGAATTTTTGCGCCAGATTACCAAACGATCAGCACCTCTCACTAACCTTTTTTTTTTTTTTTTTTTTTTTTTTTTTTTTTGTGAAAATTTGTCATCAAATGGCGTCTTTCACCTCAACCCCCTCTAGCGGCAGAATTAAGATGGGGGGAATTTCGGTGCTGGATAATTCCAAACAATACATTGAGGGGTGCTCGTATGATTTCACCAGACTCGGTCACCAACCATGTCTTGCACTGTGGCCACCATAAATTCGCGAATCCATGCAACCATTTGTTGCCACCTGTACACCGAGCTCGGTGCTCTTCTTAAAAGCAGCTGCTGGCGCATATAGCAGTTGCAGATGGTTGTGAATATTTCGTGGTTTACTTAAAACGTGAATCAGCGCTCGCATATTTACCCGGCAAGCAAAGAGCCGGAGTGAAATACGGAGGCCTCATTTGTGGCTGGCCGCATGGTGGCTTATCTGTATAATTTCATCTTAAGTGGCAGAGTTGTGTTAGGCCACTAGTGAGCACTTGGACTGTGTGGGCAGACGCTGGACTGCACTTTGCCAGCGCCAGTTAATAACCGGCTTGTGTCTGAATGTGTCTGAATGGCACGAGGTGGCCATTGTTGCCAGCAATGGCCGCTGTGGCGCTGCTGTCGCCGCCATCACTCTGGATGGTTGTGCTGGAGATGGCCACAGTGGTCGGTCGCTATAGGCCAGTGGATTATCGTCGGTTGTTCGCTTTTCCAACCGTACGTTTTTTCTGCCTTTTCCGTGTATAGTTGAGCCCAAGGGGGTCATTGTCACTAGACACAATTTCAAAAGCAATTTAGATTCAAAATGGCAGAACGTAGGACTAGCTATTATGGCCCCCAAGTGAGCCATTCCAATAATTCACAGACTGCTTTCGTTCTCTCGCTCTCCCTCTATGATTATTGCCAGGCCAGCCACGCCATCCTTTCTACCTGTGTTTAATGGGAAAAGTGCAAATCTGTGTTGGCCACCATCACCTCTCTTCGGACCAGCCTTTTGGAGACTCAATGAGAATGGATTGCCCCGCGTGTATTTTATGCTCCGCCAGAAATTATGATTTATTTCTAGCGTTAATCCTCGGAAAATCAGTTAACGTGCTTTGGGCATTGCGAGACTATTGGGGCCTCCTAAGGAAAGTGCTGTGGAAGGATGAAAATGAAAAACGTCTTCAGCCATTGACCCCAAATCGAATGTGACCGTGTTAACAGCATGCATGAATACGGTATTCTGGACTTATTGAACTCCTTAAGTTGTTAGGCTGTACTTCGGATTCTGCCCTGCTCAATCCTTCGTGTATCTACCCTTAAAGGCTGGTAGTGATTGCCAGCTATTGGGCTGCTTAATAAGATATGACGTTTTTAGCAGTAGATTAGGTTAGATTAGGTTAAACACGAAACAAGGGAGAATAACACGAAAAATGGCAAATTGCGACAGCTTGGACAGGTGCCATTATGGTATGCTTGACAAGTAGGGTTGCAACACAGTATAGTTCATGTACTGTATATGCCTAGGATATCAGCTTTACCTGGATAATAAAGGGTTGAAAAAATTGCAATTGGCTAAGTTTACCAAGGATAATATGATGATGTCAATCTTACGAGACGTTTTACATGACGACGTTGAAATATGTGATAAAAACAGCTTGCACCAGCTGCCTGTTTCGGTATAATAAGGGCAAAAGCATGGCCAGTTTCTTTCAATTACATTTTCATGAGTTTAATTAAAAAATCAATGATGATTAGCTGTAGCAGCTTGCTGAGTTCTTTCCAGCAGCACAACACTTTAGTCATGGAAAAAGTTTGCCCATCATGGGAAAAAGCCAGCTTCACGATTTTCCTTTTTTCAAAGAATGATTAGTTCATTAAATTGCGTTGGTTTGTAAGCAAGTTGACATGTTTGGCTTCGTGTCTCTGTAATTATATTTTCGTATGAACGACAGAACGTTTACGAATAAATTTTCAGGGAATCAATGATAACTATATTTACATTTAGAACTAGATGGAGGTCCGATTTGTGCACCAAAACCAGAGAAGTTTCTGATGGCTTCCTTGTGGCCTCACACATGGGTTGTTTCCAAAAATAAGTTTATATAACAAGTGTTTTTAGTTGTTTGGATATACTGCAGATTATGCCTTTATCCAAATTTCTAAATCTTTGTGGTCCAACCGTATACTTGTTACTGCACTAATGACGACTGTTGAAAATTAGAAATAGATTAAGCCAGTTGCCAGATATTTCTGAACACCAAAACCACTTCTCCAAGATGTACCAGAAGCGAGTTTTCAGCAGAACATCGTACAATTGTACGAAGCATTGGTCGCTGGTCAAGGATTGCTGGACAGTCATTAAACCTCTTGTTTTGTGTTGTCTTGTGCCAGAGAAGTTTCTGATGGTTTCCTTGTGGCCTCACCCTTATGGGTTGTTTCCAAAAATAAGTTTATGTAACAAGTGTATTTAGTTGTTGGGATATACTGCAGATTATGCCTTTATCCAAATTTATACAAAATATTAATAGTCCAACCGTATACTTGTTACCGCACGAATGACGACTGTTGAAAATTAGAAATAGATAAAGCCAGTTGCCAGATATTTCTGAACACCAAAACCACTTCTCCAAGATGTACCAGAAACGATTTTTCAGCAAGAGCATCGTACAATTGTACGAGGCATTGGTCGCTGGTCAAGGATTGCTGGACAGTCAGTTTTGTGTTGTTTTGTGCCAGAGAAGTTTCTGATGGTTTCCTTGTGGCCTCACCCTTATGGGTTGTTTCCAAAAATAAGTTCATGTAACAAGTGTATTTAGTTGTTTGGATATACTGCAGATTATGCCTTTATCCAAATTTATACAAAATATTAATAGTCCAACCGTATACTTGTTACCGCACGAATGACGACTGTTGAAAATTAGAAATAGATAAAGCCAGTTGCCAGATATTTCTGAATACCAAAACCACTTCTCCAAGATGTACCAGAAGCGATTTTTCAGCAAGAGCATCGTACGATTGCACGAAGCATTGGTCGCTGGTCAAGGATTACTGGGCAGTCATTAAACCTTCTGTTTTGCGTTGTTTTGTGCCAGAGAAGTTTCTGAATGTAACAAGTGTATTTAGTTGTTGGGATATACTGCAGATTATGCCTTTATCCAAATTTATACAAAATATTAATAGTCCAACCGTATACTTGTTACTGCACTAATGACGGCTGTTGGAGATTAGAAATAGATAAAACCAGATATTTCTGAACACCAAAACCACTTCTCCAAGATGTACCAGAAGCGATTTTTCAGCAAGAACATCGTACAATTGCACGAGGCATTGGTCGCTGGTCAAGGATTGCTGGACAGTCATTAAACCTCCTGTTTTGTGTTTTTTTCAGGGTCCGTTCCTCGCATGGAAGAAAGGGGTGTATGTGCGGAGATGCGGATGGACGCTTCTCAAGCCCCTCGACAATGACCCAGGCTCGTTGGGCGCCCTCTCAGCAGCGTGGCCTCTTGCCGGAAATTGATTGTGCAAGAAGGGTGAGTAACGAACTGTGCCATAATCGTATTCCAATGGGGAATTCAGCCTAGAGTACTAATGACGAAGATGATGAGCACGCGAAGCGACAACGCGCAAAATGTCGAGCGACGTTTTCCAATCACGAATGTCAAATTGATTATGCGCATGCGTGAGGGGATTGTTGAAGAGTTTGACAAGGTTAGACAGCCATGGTCACCGTCACTGTCTACCTGTCACATTCGCTGCGTGGACTCGGACGCAACGAGCCATCAGCGCTCGGCTGTAGGTCAGGGGCTGGAGCGCCTAATGGCTTCTGGAACAGCCAGCTGGCTGTCTGCACCAATTGCCCGAATTAGAGTGCACTTCCAGCGAAGTGGATTCGATGAAATGCTGCGCTCACACACCATGCAGATTTAATTTTCATGTTGAACAATGGCAACATTGTTGTGGCCCAGACACGTTGAATTACCGGCGAGCGACCATTATTCCACTGCCTCTGAGGCGCTGTCACTGCTGGATGCCAGTGTCTGGCTCCAGCTTGTACTGAGGCATCCAGGCAGTTCATCAGACGATTGGACCGTGTAATGACGGCGTGCAATTACAAGTTGTAGCAGTAAACGGTTCGCACCGACCTCGGGCTGCTGCTTGTTTGAGCTTTGAGGTTCTGTCTTGAGAAACTGGCAAAAGCTGAAAAATCAGTATTTGCCTTGCACAGTTGCACTTACTGTATGCGCTGCACCTTCTGTATGAAGCTCAGTGAATTTAGCATGGCGTGGCTACTACATATATGGCGAGGGGTATAGTCACAACGCCATCTAGAACAGAGCTTCTCAAAATTCTCATGTGGTACCCCCTGAAATGAATTCAGTTTTTCGCCGTCTGCAGTTAAAACATACTTTTCGCCTGAAAATGGATGTTTGAATCCAAATGTACTTGGTGGGGTATATTCAGTGAATGCAGAGTTACTTTTGGGTGTGACAGAAGAACGCAATAGGCGAACATGTAACCAAGGAGGTCCAGTGAACAACCAACAGGGATGTGGACGATGTGACAAAATGTGACAATTTGAAACCTGTGTGACATGGACGATGTGACAAAATGTGACAATTTGAAACCTGTGTGACATGGACGATGTGACAAAATGTGACAATTTGAAACCTGTGTGACAAATGTGACAAAATGGGACATTTTCTGTAAAAAATTGGAAAATAATGGGACAAATGCAACAAATAAAGAGGGAAACCTCTTATGTATGACCTATCTGTATAATTATAAAGTAGACAAGGCTAAAAAAAGTCTGTTGATGAAGAGGAAATTACCAAAAAGAAGTAAAAAGCCCAAAAAAATGTTGCATGCAGGAATGGAGATGTTACATGAGGCCTGCAGTACTAGCCGCACAGATATTGTAAAAGTAGAAGCTGCAAATGCCATCATTCAAAGCGCCAAGGCGGCAATAGAGCTTGCTGATGAAAACTTAAATCAGTTATCCAGTGTGCAAAAAGGGGAAAAATGAATAAAATGTAACATTTTTGCTGATACAGTATATTTTGTGAAAATTTTGATGAACTAAGAATCAATTGCACAGCATTTTCATGTGACAAAATGTGACATAGCTGGCCACATGCCTGAACCAAATACTGCATCGCATTAGCTACCTATATTTTATCTCATTAAGCAAATTAAAAAGTACGTAGCGTCCTTCAGACCCACACGTGAATTTCTCCCAATGGCTCGTAAGCTGGCAGTGATTGCCCATGTGTCCGGGAAGCTAATAAAAGAAATTACATCTTTAGGTTAAAGTTAGTCAAGGATAACACACACAAAAGATGAATTCTTGTCTATAGGCTAGTAAGTTTGAATTATTCAGTATATCCAACCAATCATCCAATTCCGATAGGGAAAAACATGCACACATATAGTTAATTATATCGGTCAATGTTTGATGGCTCGGACAATTCTTAATATTAACGTCTCTGCATGCATTTACTGCATATCACATATCCAAGTATTACATGTACATGTAAGTCGCCACAACATGAACCTAAGACGATGGCGTAACACTTGCACCTGTAGATATTATCGTTACTTCAAGGAGAGGGAAGTCATAATTGCCAAGTCATGTGAGGGTCGCTGGCATAAACTGCAGCTCAGATAAAGAATGGTTTGGTATGATATGGGTAAGTTAGGAGGCAACCTCTATCTCGGTTTTCTGCTACGGAGGCCCTCAACCCGTTCATGCCGAGTCTAATTTCGCAGCCGGATGCTGCGAGATAAAAAGCGATGATGGAAACCGTTGTTTTCCTGCAGCCAAATAAATGAAGATGAGTTGGCCCAGCGATGGGAGTGAGGAAATTTGGGGGAGGAAATAGGAAACATTAGGCGGCGGGGGCAGACGCCACTTCATCTTCTTCTTTTGTATTTATTGCTGATTCTCCTCTCGGTGCTGCTGCGAGAGGTGATTAATCGCTGCTTTTGACAGAGATTAATTGTGACATTCGCGTGGAAAAATTAAAACGATGATGAAGAATTATGTTAAATTAGCTCTCTGGGTTGCATCTCTTGTAGCCCGCATTATCAGTTGACATTTATTTTGTGCTGTTTTTAGGAGCGTCATTAATTCTCGCAGCTTGTCATGGGGATGCAACAGGGCGTGTGCCTTCTCATGGCGTGTGACCGTGCCAGCCTCTGTAGAAATGCAGCTACTGACGAAAAACAATTATCGGAAGATGCACTAATGGACGCTGGTGGCGCTAATGGCACGCAGCATTTTTACATCTTTTCCGCATTTGATTACATGACATGATGCTTGGTGCAACGTCAGATATTACACGTGGACCCCCATTGTTGCTCCTTATTGCCGATGCGACTTGAAGATAACCTCGATTGCCTTAGGCGTCGTTGAACAAGCTAGATAAACCGAGGGCACACTGGGAGGAAGTGTTCCTCCCAAGCGCCATCTTGCGGATGTCGTCTTTCAGTAGGAGCGTCGGATGTAAAGGCGACTTTCAAGCAGTTAGTTCCAGCAGTTTGCAACAATTAGCTGGCCACGAATACTGAGTCTGTATACATCCACTGTGTATTTAGAAAATTAAGTTGAAACATTGAAAACAAACGATATGTGATGGGTAAAATGTTGCAAGGACAACCAGGTATGCTGCAGTTGCAATCATATTTACAAGCCAAAAAATATGTTCCAAAATTGTTTACATTATAGACGTGAATGTTGAGCTCTTCTGGGCATGCACAGTTAAGAAAGTCATGCATATAAACAGTTTTAAGTTGTGTAATGAGCAGTTTTGGGAAATCTATTTGGGATATACGCACGGGGTTAGTTTGATTCAACGGCACTATTCCCGGTGTTTTGAAAAACACGTTAAACTCGAAAATGACACTGAGATTTGTGTGATTTCATGATTGCGTTGGAGTTGCACTTAAATGGCAGACAGTGCCATTTACCTGCAGTGAAGTGTTTCATAAGATGGCAAATTTGCAGAACTTTCTGCCATAAAAGTGCATGGCAGGAAGGATACTTTTGTGGCATTAATGGCAAATTAATTGCACTTTATTTGAATTTGGGATATTGGACATAAGTACATGTATAAAAAGTACTTATTATGGGGTACTGAGTTGAATTGAATTGAAGCGAATAAGGTGTGGCGGTATATGTATACCAGTCGAAAAGTTTTTCTGCGAAAGTGCAGTGCTAATCATGGTGACAGTTTTCCATGGATGTACTCCTGCAGTGAAATTTTGCTAAATATACCCGACATTTATCCATTTTTGATGTTGACAAGAGACTAGGGTGTGCAAATGATGACTTTTGACTCAGGCTCTTACATACCGTACTTATGTGTAATGTACTGCTGGATTAGCACGATGGAGGTGCACCGAAAACAGTATTAGAATGATTTTCTCCTAACGGGTAGTAGGCTAGCAGCGATTGCCCCAAGTAGGGGCAGCTGAATAAAATCATGCTTTAGGTTAGTTAAGGTAAGGATACGTTATGGAAGGTAGGCACAAAAAACGATAAGAAACACCAACAAGTGTCAGTCTTGGATGCCCTGGATAGGGTAAACCTCGACAGTTTAACTTTGAATGTCCATATTTTGTGCACATTTGGAAAAAGTCATAAAGTAAATTGAAACTAATGGAGCAATGCACAGCTTATACAGTACACCTCTATCTCGTTGTACGGCCTTGATCAGTTCCTGGAAAGTAGGCTGTAAAGCGAAAAGTTGTATAATGAATACTGTTTTTGCCTACAAGCTAATGTAAGATCACGAGACCAATTCCAATTTCAAAAAAAAAAAAAAAAAAATGAGACAATCAATACAGTCAGTTTACAGAAAAATAAAAAGCAAAATGATGCATGCTTCTGGCAACAAACAACTCCTGCAATTCCAGTGTAATCTTATATTACAAACTCAAGTCTTCTGGGTTTTCCGCATGAAAACCTTCATTTCTATGGGGGAACCAACACCTGGATGCCATTTATGGCCGAAGGCCGTTATAGCGAAACATTTATGGCTGTAAAACGAAACGCTGCATTGGATCAAGAAGACGGGTATATGGAAAGGCCGTATAAGGAGCGGCCTGGGTGTACAGTGGAATCCAGAGTTTTTTAACTTCGCAAAGTGTCTTCTAGCTACATTGCATGGTTCTTGCTTCCAGACACGTAACATCCCTTCAATTATTAATGGCGGAGATCTGACATGGCAATTGCACACTTGTATAAACGAGCTCTCTAACACACTAAGTACCCGATTACTTTAATTATTTAGCTAAGAATTATGAGATCGATCAGCACCCTCCAGACTTCCCACCTCTGCGTTTTTTACGATATCACTCCTGCACATGGTGGGCCGTTTGATCAAAGATTGATGGCAGTAATGATCGTCGAACCCGAGCATTTCCTCATGGGGTCCAAGCCACAATTTAGGAATTAGAAGCAGCCATGGCAGTCACGCTAGGAAACTTTAGGGAAATGTTAGGATGTACTAAGTCCCACGAATTTTTTTTTTGGTATATGAAGAAAGGAAAAGCCAACTTTCCGTAATATTTGATGTAGTGCATGCTTTATTGAGGACTCGACAGGGCCTCTTGTGCAGTGTTAGATTGATCTGTTGGTCAACGCGGGTCGTCAGCTAGTGTTGGACAGCAAATTAAAGGTGGCTATCGAGCGTGTCATACAAGAAGCTTTGGCGACAGCCATCTTTTTTCTCTTTTTCTCTCACTCGTGTCATTCCTCGAATTTGCTGTAAGCAAGTCGATGATAATCTAGCAACAATGGGAAAACAAGCGCTTCCCAATGATTTGTGATCTACATTAAAGCACTCAAGCCAAACTGTTTTCCCAACAACCGGTCGTCTTCTCACTGGAGCAGAAAGTCACTTAGTGTAATGGCAGATAAAAAGGCTTTGCCAGCGCCATGTTTCATCCGTTCGAAGATATATACAGCGAGTGCTATGGCGCTCCAGCTCTTTTGCGCTTGAGTTATGGATGGGGCACAGAAGGCAGCGCAATGTGCTGGCCTAGTAACATTATCTCAGCATAACATTAGGTACCCAACTGTGTGTAGGTGCAGCCATCGCCTCGTCGATATTCCATTTGAACCGATAAACTGAAAATGGACATTCGTCACCAGTATCAGTTACAGTACCCTTAATTGGTTTGGCTGTATAATGGCAGTAAAGAACAGCAGTTTTCTCAAGTATGGTGCTGTCCTCAGCTGTAGCTTTCATTTGATACATGTGCCACATGTGCACTATGTTTGCTCGCAAACCTGTTTTACACACCTTTACTTGAGTTGGGAATACATCATCTGGGAATCTATGAGAACAGGCTTAACTTGAGATGGGTACCATTGACGTACATGTACCATAGGTGGAAAATATATTGCATTTGGTTGTAATCAAATAGGGTTGAAAATGCCCTCAAGGGAGGTTGTGGTGCGGAGGGTTATGGGTGTTTGAAACAAGTCACCACCAGGTGACAGACTTTAGATATAAATTATGTAAATTCATATCTCCATCACTTGGTGCAAATTATTTAATCTTGGCATGTTTTCAGTTTAGTCTTTGTTCTTGATTACTTTTATCTTATAGATGCATCCTAAAATGACCTACTTTGAACATTGAGACATTCAACTATTTTTGGTCGAACAATATTTACATTTGCTTTCATTAGTAACAGTTTTCAAATTTCGGCTATTCTGATTTGTTATTAACTGGAATGACTTGAGGGGTTTCCAACGTGACATCATATAATGCATTAATCCATCACTAGCATCCGTAGAAGTTGCCATCCAAACGTCTTAGTATAGCCGATACATCGTTTCATCAGAATTCTTTTCACTTTGCTTTTAATTCCAATAAATTTTTATCCGACTGGAAAGTATACCGGAAGCCAAATAGCTGCAAGACCCTGATATTCTGACAAAACTTCGGTTTTGATTAATTAATCCCAATGATGTGATCGAGTAAGTCGTAGACGTTAGCCCCATGTGCATGTTTCACAAAACTGACCGCCCATCACTGAAAAATCTGGGATTTTAGTCGTCTTAGCAACATTAAGATGTGAGTAAGCACCGATTTTCTCCAAAAAATGTTAGGGGTTTCCCTTCCATCAAGTAGTTATCAATTTAAAAAAGCAAGATTTTCGACGTTTGTGTAGTTTGGTTGTAAATGAAAAACTGATTATTATCATAAATGGTTAATAACAATGCATATAATCCAAATAAATGTCTATAAAGATAACACAGCCATTTATATTCTTGTTGAAAATCAATAAGTTTTCGAAATCCCCAATGTAGTTTCTGAGCATGGTTGAAGACAAAAATTGTTAAAACTGTTAGCAATGATGCGGATGATCAAGATTAACGTAAGAAAATAACGCCAATTGTATATTTTTGGAAGTAACAAGTTTCAAAACCCCCAGATAAGCTATGAAGTAATTTTTTAAGATAACCTCGGAGGGTTAATCGGATATATCTGCAATAGTGATCTTCATTCCCACTGTTAGCGTGCTAGCAACATCTCGCGTTTGTTTCCATGCAACCTTAGATGTTGTCTATCGTAATTTAGTGTGATTGGTGCGCTCCTTATTTATGCATCCACAAGTTTAAATTTGGTCGTGCTGGAAAAAATGCATTTGCCTCGGAATTGGGCCATCATTCCTGATGCATCACGATGCGTCAACTTTCTTCTCGTTACTCGGCCTGCCATTTTAATACTGAGTGCTTTTTCTGGGGCAGGCCCGTGCTAAAGGAATTATTCTCCAACACCTCTATGGCTCCATGTATTACTTTTTCCACCATTCATTGTCGGCTCTTGATGTGCACCGATCTATCTACTCGAGCCGATTTTTTTTCTCCTCTCCTTTTGCTCTTGCCATAATTGACATTTTGATACATGAGGTTATTATGATTCTCATAAAGAAGATTGTAGATGGAAGTTGAGAGCAGGACGCTACCGAATGTGTCACCCAGCCTGTTCGCCTCATTCATCTTTGTCAGGACATGCATTCCTTCTTTGCCAGCCAGAGTGTCACGCCTCGTGACAAAAGCCATCCGTATGAGATAACTTGGCATTGTCATGTGACAGCCTGAGCGCTCCAGCCTAATTTCATAGTCACTGCTTCTGCACTCATGATTGATAAACTCAATGAAAACTTCTTCCAGCAAATTCCTTACTCTGTCTTGCTCGTCTTTCTTCCGTTGCCACTCCATCACAGCGCCGGGTGTTGCCCACGTGCTGCTTTTCAGCCAATCAGGGACCAACGACTCGGTTGTGAAAACGGGGCTCATTATTTTTGCATATCGAGAATGGCAGTGAGTGATTGCTGTTTATGGCACCTCGCATATTACCCGTAATATCAGCGGCAGATGCGCTTGTAATGTGCCGGAGCAGTCCGTGGGCCTAAATACTGCCACTGTTGCAATTTAAAGTTTTGGCCAGTTTAAATATGGCGCCCCCACAATGTTAATCCACTCGGGTTGAATTGGAAAACATTAAAAAACAATATTCATCAGGGGTTGGCATTGCTGCTCCCCCCGAACAAACTCAATTTAGTAATAGCATTACGAGCGATTTGTGTTTCTAATTGAAAATGTGCACTCCATTAGGGTGTGTCAGTCAGTTCACATGGAATTCGCATGCCCACTAATTCCTATACAATCTACCTGTATGAATTTAAGAAATTGCTAAAATTGATAACCTGGGGTGATTTTAGGGAAATTTTGCTTATAAATTGCAAATTCGTTTGAAGTCATTATGTTGGCATTCTCTAAAAACTTGGCGCATAAAAAGTTACTTTAGATTTTATGTTCAAATTCCGTGATCATGAGAAATAATTAACTTGGAAGAGCGAAGTAGGAGCTCGTAACTCCTGCGAGGTGGCGCCAAACTTAATTAGATTGTGCTGTTCTGCTTCTTGAAAATAATTAAAAGCAAAATGTATTTCAGTGATTTGATTGGTAACATCAACGTTTTTACAAAGTTTTTTTGTATTGAGGGAAGGATTTTGTGATCACCCTCTATTTCATTTGGAATTGAATGTTACTCAACAATCACTGCTTAATTACTGCTCGTTAAAGTACACGTATATAAATTGAGATTATCTCATTTCCTATTTATTGGTGAATTAATTTCACTAAATTAAGCTCCCAAATAATAATCAACTCTTTAAGAGGTCATTTCGAGGGACGATAGTTTTTGAAATCTCTATTCTATAGTAACACTGAAATGGATTAGCAATTTACAAAATCGCTGTTCAGAAAGCTTCCTGAAACACCAAGTCGACATATTTTTCGTCTTTTGGGATATGAATTCACAAATTTAGTTGTTGTATTTCACTTCTTACAATAGCTGTACACGTTAATCTTCTTGTTTATGGTCAGATGGGATATGAACCAAAATTTAGCTGTTATATAGTATTTCATTTCTTGTTACCTTACTTGCATGCTCGAAAGCCTTTTCGAAATCCTTATATCTCTAATTAGGATAGCCAGTACAGGTTTCGCTCACTTTTTGTTCCAGTTGATACATATTAATGATGGCACGAACGTTCAGCCCAACTTCGTGAGAAAATACTAATTAATAGTTCATAAAGGCTGCATTATTAACGATGCTAACAAAGAAACTGCGTGCATTAGAAATTCAATTACTGTTTAAATATTAAACTTCATATCTTGGGGATGTAAATTACTGAAAGCAGCAAAACGAAGCTTGCTTCCTCATTTATATAGCACCTCCTTTTATAATCTATTTATCCTCCAAGTATAAATAAATTTTAAATTTGATGTCTTTAACAACCTTTGAGAAATGGGAATTCTCTTCGTAAATCTTCATTTTTTTATCTTTCCAGGGGACGCCTTAGCCAATGAATTAATGT
This sequence comes from Cylindroiulus punctatus, assembly GCA_034695085.1. Classification (NCBI taxonomy): domain Eukaryota; kingdom Metazoa; phylum Arthropoda; class Diplopoda; order Julida; family Julidae; genus Cylindroiulus; species Cylindroiulus punctatus. The sequence goes on along the minus strand of JAQFYZ010000604.1, from coordinate 15,176 downwards.
TCACAAAGTGGCAAGGTGAATAAAGTATTTAAAGCATTGATTTATGCAACCCAGAACACAAATTTTAATATTTATAGTTACGTGACGCTCAACATGCTGGAAAAACATTGTAGTATATTAATTAACAAACGGGGATTAGGATTGCGTGCATTAATTTCAATTCAAGAAAGTTTAAAGAATATTATAAATGATTAATAAAAATCACATTTATTTATCATTTATTAATAACACTGGTGTAATCAACATTTGTGGATATTCGTAGTGGCAATGTCCAAGATTGTAGGGGTGTGGCTTTTACTTGGAAGGATTACGATTTCTGTTATCATGAAAGTTGAATTCTAAGCCAGGGTTAACCTTTTCTTCGAAAATTAGGTATACGAGAATGAACTATATGACTCAGGCTGTTTAATTTTTTATATTTCAGTTAGGCGATCATGCTATTTTTGCATGAATCAAGCTCCAAGGATGGCGATTTAGGCACTTTCGAAGTTGTTTTTTTCCTTTGGGATAAATGCCATTTTTCACTGTAGGAGCCTTTTTCTATGGGCTCACTGATGATAAATGAGGGTAGCTTGGGTCATGCAGCAAAAGTGAAAGTATAGCAAAAATGTTTTCTGAGTTTGACAGGCAATCAATTCACCATCAGCAGCTTTGATAGAGGGAATGTGTCCGTCATATATTGATTGAATGACACACCAGCCCATTTTATTATTGCCTGTTATGTAAAGGCTGAAAGAGAGGGCTGTGTAAAAAGTGAACGAAAGCATAAAAGCGAGGTTGCATTTACGATTGAAATATCCTAGACTCACTACATAAGCTTAGTAAACAATATGGGGACTCTTACAAGTATTAGATGTAATGTATATTTTCTTAAGACGAAAATAAGTGCTCTACCTTGTATTTATTCTCTGAATGGGTGCCACACCGACACTCCATGTAAAGGCATTTATGCAAGTTATTAACGGATTTGCAAAAAAACTTGAGTAGCTACATGCTGCTGTCCCTTTCTGCAGATGCGTACATGTATATGCTTATTTTAAACGACATAAGTTAGTTTAATTTAATTACTAATCAATGCTCTCAAAATAACCCAATAGAGCGGTCAATTTCATAATTAGAGCCTTTAAAACTTTAACCTTAGATAACGCCGCCTCAATCCAGGTCACTTCATATGAGTGTAAGTAAGTATGTCACCTGGTGGTGATATGTTGCAAAAATTCTAGGTGCAGGTACCGGTTTTCTTTACTTCAGATGCAGCAATTTCACTTGATCTGGTTTTCAATTTACCACGAGCACAATTAGAAACAAAAAACACGTGTTCATCGAATGTTAAGCCTGCTTAACCCGTTTACATGATATTTGCAGCGACTAATTAACTTGCTTGGTTTGATACGCCTCTAATCAAACCGAGTCTCAAATATACTGAAATCAGTAAAAGGTGAATAAAACTTAACATACCTTAGGAACTTAGACTAAGGCATCACAAGTCTGCACATGTGGCTTGTCTTAGCTACCCCTGTAAGGTGGTCATCTTATCCTCTTCGGTGTATGTACAGTTACTCGCCTATGTGCAGCACAGTCTCTGCTGTTCAAAGCTTCCAAACATTGTTGCTTGTACAGTATTATTATGTTTTGCTCGATAGCAAATGACAACATGTGATAAAGATTGCACTTGACCACAATATTTGATTTTTATCCACTAATTTACCTTAGTTTCGAAAAGTTTTTCCACATTTTCCAATCGACTTCAAAGACATTTCCAAATCGCGTACAGCAGAGTTCCTTATTCTGAAAAAAATCATTAGCAATACTTTGCGGAAAATTAATCGTTGAAATGTACAGCATCATTGAGATTTTTTTTTTTTTTTTTTTTTTTTTTGGATTCCACCACTTCAGTCTTTCAGAATATGCAGTATGCTGAGACCATGTGTTGTGTACAATATGTCCTTCAAGCGCAATGTTTTGGCAATTGTGCACGCACGGCATTATGTCATTTTTCACTTTCTCGTTATAACCACCATTAATATCATTAGCGATGGCGGTCGACAAGATTGCGGCAACGTGCAAAGTCCGAGGACCTTACGCTGGACGTTTTAACTAATCCATAGCTGCGCGCATCTACATATAGCCAAAGCTCGCTAAGACCAACTTGTCCCAACATAAGAGCTGTTATGAAGATAAATTGCAAATGGTGCGCGAAGGCGCTAAAACTGCGGTGTTGAGCCGTCCAGCTCTTCAACGCTGCTACCTTGGTATGCATGTCCAGCACCAGCCAAATGCTTTGACCAATAGCCACATCCATCTGAGACCCTGTAACGGCGACCTCGTGTTTGCTAATTGCCCTTGCCAGCGACATTTATTTGGCATTTATGGGCAGTGGGACTGAGCCTTTGTCTCCTGGCGTGGGATTTAACGTCATTTGTCACTCCGAAGGGGACTTTTATGAGACGTTTAAACTGCTAAACCAAATTAGATGATAATGTCTGGACTGCAGAGACGCACAAATAACAGTCTTCGTCCCTGTTGTTTACCGCTAAATGCAGCAACCAATGGCGCATGACCACCTCTTAATTAATCGGAATGGGAATTAAGTCCAGCAGAGGACGCTGCTATAGCCGGCGTCAAATAAGTTGTGGTCAACGTGTAGTTTGAATGGAAATCATCCTGCAGTACAAACAAACTACTTTGGATTTACTAACGTGGCACAGGTCTAAATACGATTGAACGTATATAATGTGATAAAAATTATTGTAGTGACCAGATTGTCACTGTTCTAGTTAAATACTATAATACGAACTGATGGAATTGAAGGACAGCCAATCAGAGAGGTGTCGCTTATCGATTAGGGATTCCTGGTTTTTAGTTGTTGAATGGAAAATGGCTGACGCCTCAAACTGAAGCGTGTCCAATGTTTTTTTTAGCTGCTTCCTCTCACCAGTGGCGCTGTATGCGAAATACTGGACTTAACAATCGCAAACTGGCGATTGGATTCTATTGGTCGGCGCTTTCAGCCCAGTTCCACCACTTCGTGGTTCTACTATAGGTCCAACGGTTTTGATATGCATAAACGAGATTAAATTATCTTGCCAAACATAATAAATTATTATTATTTATCTATTAGCACTCACTAAGAGCAAAGATACAGATGCAAAGAGCAAACATACATGTACATGTACAAAACAGTTCATATTGCAAAAGATTTAGTAATACAAAATAGACATTTGGTTTATCGAAAACTAAGTCTGAATAAAGGTGGCATATCACACTTGCAAAATGTGTTGTTTCATTTTCATTTTCCAATGTTTGCAGCTAGTTTGACATGATATTCTGGAGCATTCATATGTGCGCAAAGAAAGTATTTAACTGCTCCATCAATGCTTATATACTTGTATAAAGATCTAGAAATCCCTAATTCATTAGGATATTTTATAAATGTGAACTATATGCGAAGTTTTTTTGCTAATTGATTATCTAAGTGAAATCCTGGTGAGTGGTTTTTGTAGGATGTCTTAAATCAAATTTCCTTGACTTTCCCGGGTTTTCCCGGCATGCAAATGGGGGAGTCATCATTTATTTGAATGCTGCATTTCTGTTCCCATCAAGATATTAATGTGCCAAAAGAAATTTCCAAGTACATGTATTAATTTACAAGTTGCCTATATCCCCAGAGAATGCCAAGGTCTTGGCAAAAAGATGCTTTGCATTTTGTCAAGGCAACAAGATGAACTACTGTATCTGTGCTCCAATCTCCATTCGAACTGATTTTTTTTAGAGATCCAACGAGAACGTGAATGTGTGCAGTACACGTACCCCCATATTTGATGTTAACTGCCTTCTCATGCTCGTAATATATTGGATTGAGTTCAAATGTTCCAACGCATGCTGAGTTGCGTTCGATTGTTTTATCAGCAATTTTGCGTCTAGTAGTTTGGCCTATAGATATGCGGAGATCTGAGCTCAAATCGGTCATGAGTCATGCAGCTTTCGAAAGTTTTGTTTGAGCTTGTCATCGCGGCGATAAACGAAAAATAATTAAAATTTATGACGAGCAGCGAGACGTGTATTCATAGACACATTATTTAGTCCTGATGTGCAAATTGGGAGTTGAACGACTATAAATTTGATGCGCAAATAAATTGTTACGAGGGTTGTGGGGATATGATGCTCAGTTTTCATGTTGTTATCAAAAAATGAAAAAAATATTAAACGCTCTTTCGTAATGTTGAATTTATACCAGCATGCCACTAACGGGATTTTCTTGGTTGCTGAACAAATCCTCCAGTTTCAATCACATTGTGCACCGTCCCATGACCAATCAAAGCTACCTGGACAGCTATTCCAACAAAGGATACTGTGGACCAAGCCAGTCAACCACTTTCAAACCCCATACGTGCAAATCCTCAATCACATCGTTCACCAACATCCATAAATAACGAAATTGTGCCCATCAGTTTTCTCACCAGGGATTTTTGCGTATATGCTCTTCGTGCTATTCATGCATGTATTTGCATAAAGTATCCAGTTTTCCAATAACTAATATTGGCTTTTGAATATTGGAAGATAAACGATGGCGATCTCGGTGTACGCAGAAATGAAGTCAGTGTCGCATTTGCAAACACATGCCTGTCATTGGCAATGTGTAATCCTTTGGCAGATTTGAGATGACTTAACACAATTTGCGAAAGATTTATGGTATGCCAAAAGGAACGTGTAATCAATTACAAGCTCAGGACGGACTCTTTTGCTTCCATTTTACTGTAAATTCTGTTCCCTTCTCTGGGAAATTTACGCCCCCTCCAATTTTTTCTCCAATGTTCTCATTTCAAAGTTTTTCTGCATATACCAGGTGAACCAAAAGTATGTTTCATCTCAAAACAGCTAAAAAACCGAATATGATTGGTGGAATTTATTTGTGGGCTGATAATGGAACAATGAAGGGTGATATCAGTCAGTGCTGCGAAAAAACGTTGATCATACATAAAAATATATAATAAAATAGAATAAGAAAGAATAAAAAAATACCAATCCTCAAATAAATTTAAAATCCGACGTCAGCCTATAGCTTTGTGCAACATTTCATCCAGCTTAACTATGCCATCAGTTACATCCACATTTATTTATGTTCGGATGTAGAGCTCGTAACATGGCATAATATTTTATATCTAAATGAGATACAAGTGCACTGGTTCTGGTTTTTATTTTTGATAGAAAACCATACTAACAACTCGATTATTTGCTGTAAATAACGTGGATATAATTAACGTGACACTATTAATTTGGGAAGCTGTAGAAATTGACAGCAAGCATTGTTTTTGAATGACACTCGGATTAGTCATATTGATGATCCATCATGGTATGGATACGTGCATGCCGTGGTGAGTGCATCTATACAGTCATGGTTCAGTTGACTTCTCAATCATCTATATTTTGATGGATAATACTGTACATCGTATCATTACGAAGGGACGATAACTAATGCTGCTGATGGAAGAGATGGACTGCACTCTTTCATCTTCATGCTCTTTTATATTTCGTATAGTATGCCACGCAGCCAAATGTTCAGTGGCTTTAATGGACTTCTGTAGAAGACAAATATGCATCGCATATATCAGTATGTCTTTCCCTTTCCCGCTGCTGCCATCGGCTCAGTTTCGATTTTTCTTAGTGCAAAAACGGAGCAATTTGTAATAAAAGTCTGATTAATGGAAGCCATGTTTCAAAACGATTACCGAAGACGTTCTGTCTGAAAAGTTCTTGCCCCGCGCAATTTCTCCGGCTTTTTATGGGTGGATTTCCGGCTTATTTCTATGGGGTTAGAGCGCATCCTGCAAGTGATCAATTACCTGGCCTCTGCCTAATGAGACCATGCTTTAATAGCATTCGAAGCAATGCTTTCTGCCTTGTTTTTAGCCTGCCAATATATGCACCGCACGCATAGACGCTATAATGGGATGGAAAAATGAACAAAACAGTGATGTGTTCGGAGGGGTTGAGATTATGAGGAATTGCGCATATGGTATGCGGGACTTTGAAAAAAGCGAATCCACATCAATCCAGAGTATGGGTTTTGGCAGAATCCATTACCTTTTTTAGCTATGGGCATGGCGCGTTGATGATGTTAGCGTGCACCTTATGGCGCAACATCCGCCACTCATCAAAATGAACAGAACATAGAAGTCCATTAATCCATGCGTGTGTTTTCGTATATGGCATGGCAAGTAAGTCATTTCTGTAATATGGAAAAGGCATTTTTGTACAGTGTAATTCGGAAATGTGTCACCACCCCCATATTTTCCTACTACTGCATGAACTGGTTTTCGACTAACTTCGTCATCATTTACAACTTTTAAATTTGAAGTATTGCTCTAGCGTTAACAGTTTACGAAATACAGTTTGAATGACCTTACCGGAATGGCTAAATGCCACATTGGATGACATCACTGGATACCTCGTTCATGGCTTGCTACACTGCCAGTAGTTGATGACTTTTTTTTAAAAAAATGAAAAGAAAAGTAAGATTGTACAAATTTATTTTTGCTATCATGCCACATACACCACAAATAAGAAACTTTTTGCAAAGAAACAGTGTAATATGGCAAAATAATCTAAAACGACTACAGCATGAAAGAACAGCATGGCATTTCACATGCTGTTAGTAGGGTACTGAGTTGAATTGCATTTCCTTACTGTTAAACATGTTTTTTTCAAATTTTTTTGAACTTGCAAGGTTGTGCTGAAAAAAATATATCCAATTGAAAATACTTGGAGGAAATCAATTTACAGACTAGTTCAACTTATTTTGAAACACTAAATAAATGATTATATGTACAACCTGGGATGAAGATGTGGTTGCGTGAATTTGGTAAAACACAAAATTTAAAATAACAAAAAAATGATCAAATTGATCATCTCAAAAAAAAAGTTCTCTCTGAACCGAAAAAATGATCCAGAGATGACTTTTCCTATAGGAAGTGTGCAGCAGTCGCTATCTAGTGGCAGTCGAGTAAGCTACCATGAAAGTAGGATACTTTCATCAAATAACATGGCGAAGTTGGATAAAATCAGGCTCGTGGCCCAAAAATAAATACGGAATACTTTAAATACCAACAAAGTATTACTGGGTACTACAGAGTTAGTCAAAATCGTTAAAATAATAATTAGCCTGCATTTACGAGCTTATTTGGGGAAAATGAAAAACTTCCCATTGCATTTGGGGCTTTTATCCTACTCTCGCGGCCATGAAAGTGGCTGACTGCAGCGCCACCAGTGTCGTTGCACACACCCAATACTACTACTGCCATCATCACTTCTGACGTATATACACATTTGATCGAATTATGAGCGGGGAACATTGATGTTATGTGGATAAGAAATGACTGAAAATAGCAGATTCTTCAGCCTTGTTGCAAAAGGATATTTTAAATAGTCCTAATAGGAATAGTGTGAAAGTGCACAATCTGCTCTGCCAATTCGGCTACGTAAGCATCGCGCAAATAGTTTGGCCTTTCCAAACGTTTATGTCCAGTGACGTCATTGGCAGCTTATTTCCGGTGCTCGTTTTTCTATGGACGCCCTGCCATTGTTTCGGTCATCTTGGCTGCTGCCATTCTCTTGTTCTGCTGCGGTAATGTTACGTGATTGTCTCGCCTTGGCTTCAGTTCAAACTGTCAACTCTAATAACGCTAAGCATCTGTCATCGGAACTGAGCAATCCGATGGATGTGCCATGTAACTATATCGAGGGCACAGTCGGGTGCTCTGGCAATCTGTCCTGAAGAAGCTTGCCTTCATCGCGTTGTCAGATTTGTCCAAATAACACTGCGCCCATATATCATAAGAAGGCAGGGCACGGGGTCTGGGATGGACCCCCTAGGAATCGGTCGCTAACTTTATTAGGCACTTCCACCATGGGGGCTGATGCTATGGCGAACATTTTCTATCAATTTGCTGTGTTTCAATGCGTTGAAGTACTGGGAAGAGCTATTACAATGTTCATATTCACATTAAAAAAGCAACGAAAAATGGAGGTTCCGTCTTCGTAATTATGATTTATGGAGCAACTTCGAATTTTTTCACCCCACTGATGCAAATGTGTTATTAACTGGAAGCAGATATTACTCATCACCCATTGGCATGCGCTGTAATGCACTCGTCACTCATTACAGCTGAAGTAATGACACATACGATGCACCCAACTTGTCCATTTACATTTGAGCATTACTACATGTATATCGTGCAGTACGTTATTCCCTGCAGCCCATTGTCACCTGTTGGATGAATGTTTTTGAATGGTTTCATTGTATCTATAGTAGAACCACGAAGTGATGGAACTGGGCTGAAAGCGCCGACCAATAGAATCCAATCGCCATTTTGCGATTGACTAAGTCTAGTATTTCGCATACAGCGCCACTGGTGAGAGGAAAGAGCTCAACAACAAAAAAACATTGGAGGCGCTGCAGCTCGAGGCGTCAGCCATTTTCCTTTCAACAACTAAAAACCAGGAATCCCTAATCGATAAGCGACACCTCTCTGATTGGCTGTCCTTCAGTTACATCAGTTCGTATTTCTACTAAACTCTTCTTCTTCTTCTAAAATATGCATTTCACCCACCTGACCCCTATATTCTGGTAATTTCTGGCCATCATAACAGTATCACATGCACAATAGCAGCGAACACTCAAACGTATGGAAGTCATCCATTCTCCTTGAGCAGGATAGGGATGCTGGAATTGTACTTCTTCCATGGCGCCTTGCAGAGCAATGGAATTGTGTGTATTTCCGGTGCCGTACATGTGCGCAGCCCGCAAATGAAGACCCTCCCACAGTGTCGGATCTCTCTCTGTCGTACAATTAATGTTTAGTAAACAGTGATGAACTTGTGTGATTTCATCTATAACATTCCTCCGCCTCATACTCAGCAATTATGGCAGTGCTGCGAGGAAGTGCATCGTCGCTCTTGCTGATGGCGCTGAAGTGCACTCCAGCAAGCATCAGTGGAAAATGAAAAAAAGCGGATTATATTATGGGGAATCCGATGCCTGGAAACGGGGGTTCAATGAAGGTTTCAGAATGGATGAGGCAATTAAAAATGACGTCGCATGCATGATAGAAACATCCAGTTGAATGCCACGGATGCCACAGTTCGATCATCGGCAACCTCCAAGATGAATGAGGACGGTCAAGCTGCAGATTCCTGGCGTTTGTGACAGGCAAGAAATAGCGCCACTTCATTAATCATTAATGACATCGAGCTTCGTCATGCGTCCATTCTTATGAGGCTACTGCTAGATACGTGGCCGGATGCTATGGAAGAATTTTCTGAACCTTGCGGTGTGGATGAACCAAGTACATGGAGTTGAACAGTATTGGATTACCGTTAGTTTTTGGCCATGCTCATGAACGATGTTGCAGAGGTGTCACCCAAGTGACCCTATGTGATTTTGAACCGCTCCATCATGGACTTTCGAAATGCTCCTTTCTAGGTTAGAACTATAGTTCTTATTTGAAATTCTTAGATAAGAAGGAAATTAGCCTAAAAATGGTTCGTTTAATACTAGGAAACGTTTCTGTGAATTTATTTTGAATTGACACGTGCATTTGTGTGCATAGCTCGCAGCATGGCCAGTCACCCTGAAAGATGCCAATCCTCAATACTGTTTGGCAGTGATATCAAAGCTTGCATTATGCATACCACTAACAGTATTGGATAATGCACTGTATGGTATGCCCAATATTGATCTAGTTCATAGCGCCATCTGTGTTGTAGCTGAAGACTACCATCAACGTTGAATGCATTGGGTAGCGAGGTACAGTGTGCAATGTACTTGTACGTGAATTTGACATATAAAATGGATGGCTAAATTCAAACTCTGTTAAGTTTATTTGACCAAAGAAAATTCGGTGAACGCGGATCGTGCACACGTATTTTTGTATTTTTTTTTCCTTCACTAAGAGATTTTTTGTGTCGTCGCCTTGATTTACTGCATTTATAAGTGCATCATTTTCTGAAAGTCTCACTTGTCAGATAAAAACGACTTCACATTGAGCTAAACTGCTTTTAAACATCCCACTTTCACTTTAAAATACACTGTTTAGCACGAAAAGTCCATTTGCTATAATTTGTCAATGGAAAGTGACTTTTTTGCTGCTGGCTTCCTCATCCATCATGGCGACCAGCATTTGCATATTTTTTTTCGGGATCGGGTGCGTCGTTTGGCGATAACCTTCGATACCACGCACTCATCAATTACCATAACTCGCTCTTTTTATTTACCCATGTGGGGGCAGAAAACTCACGCCTTAACAAGCAGTGTATAATGTATTACTGGGACAGGCCTTGTGTCATCGTGTTGGCCTGCTGGCTGTACTGCTGCATGAGCTTCAGTATTGATTTGACCGTATGGTAATGAGGAACTCCACTTTGCAAGAAGAAATCCGTAATTGCCGAGGTTAATTCCATAATGTGACCACATCGATGCAAATTGTCGTGCGACAGTTTATGAGCAATGAGAGGAGAGTCATTGAAGCATACATTTTTAGTAAATAAAACAAAGGCTTTGAGAATGCATTGTATACATGTAATGTGTAAGATAAAACATCTATACTGCCCTTCTCCAGCATAGACGCTATGAGAAAGGGGCTTCTCCTAATTGCTCGTAGGCTGGCAGTGTTTGCCTCAGTTTGGCATCTAAATAAATAAATTTTATTTTTGGATAGATTATACACATGCATTACGTTAAGGCCCATTGAAAGTGATTTTTTGCAATTGAATTTACCTAATTTTGGTCAGATAAGATAAATTCAAATGAATTAAAAGACATTTCGTTTTTAGGATTGTTCCAAATTCTAGATCCCTTATATTCCCATTCAGACGGCAGGTGCTGCCATCTATCGCTCATAAAGCAGAATAAAAAGTCAAAAATAGAATTATCGTTTTTATTAATATCATATGCATTTCCACAAGTTGTCAAAAAGTACCACCAATAAAACGCAAGTCCCTCTTAATGTTTATAACAAATATTTTAATATGTTGAGCAGGAAAGGAGAAATTGAGTTTCGTAATTTTGTGCAGGGTGTCCCCAAAATCACGACGCACAAAGAAAATGAAGACAAAATAAAAGGGATAAATTCATGTCATATCGTTCATGACACCTATCCTAGCTTTGTGTTTTTGTGCATTTTTCCTAATGTAAATGAACCTAAAAATGTATAGTAGTTGATTAAGCTGTCAGGCAATCACTGCCAGCCTAATGGCAGTTAGGAAAAGCCCACCTTCAAACTCTGAAGACATATATCACATATTTTGTACATGCATATTTCTAGTGGGGTATGTTCCGTGGGATATCCTCTTTATGCTTGAATGAGATACATGTATGTTACTTTGGCAACCAATTTAACCAGTACGAATTGCTGTTAGTATCTTCCACACCTCTGACTCCATGGGATAAGGTTTCTGCAAATTTCTCACCCATCCCTATAGGCCTATATCCTGTGCCTTTAAAAGGAATTATGCTTTTTCTCTCCCTTCAATGCCTGCATGTTCAATCCCTTATGTGTTTTTATTTTTCAGAGATGGTTAGTGGAATGACATACGACAATGGCGAAGTACAGCTGTATGTGAGCATTTTGCAGGCTCCCGCTCGTATACGTGTCTATATTGCCGAGGGAATTTCACGAACTTGTGTGAAACGACAAGTATAATATAAGTTAGGCATTCAGTGATGACTTTTTGGATAGTACCGAGCCGTCAAGACGCATTTCAGTCAAATTTTTAGGACATGAATTGTGAAGGAAAACGTTCGCTTTCGTGATTGCACTAGACGTTTGGCTCATTGCTTGTCAACTTCGATGAAACGCTGGAATTCTCACATGGGTTGTATGCCGTTTTCGGCATAGCTCATGCATTATTTTTATGTGGGGGGATTTTATACCTAGACTTTTATTGCCCGAGCAAGAGCAGTTGGACAGCAATTAATTTCCGTCTCCTGGCCATGCTTTTCTCGTCGAAACTATTTTTTCTTCGGCTTCAACTTGAGCGTATGCATATTTTTACTGTAAAATAAAGTCTAAATTCAGTTGATTATTGCACGTGGGTATAAATGTATAGCCCATGTTACTCTTCTTCAGCATACTCTTATGTGAATGTGAACTTCTCCTAATTGCATGCTTGACGTGCGGTTAGATCAGGCAAAATAAAGAAATTACATTTTTAGGTTAGTTTAGATTAGGTTACACTAGCATAAACACTTTGGGTTAGGCTTTATGGCAAGGACAAAAAATCTCTAAAAGGACAAATTCCAACAGCAAGGACATGCGCCATGCTTGTATACTAAACAAGTTTTGAAAATATAAATATCTTGTGCACATTTGGTGCAGGACAGATACCGAAGGATACCGGGAAATTATTTTATTGATTTACTACGTATGTACTTTGAACGTTTCGTCCTCAAGAGTAACAAGCCATCATTATCAAAATGTATCATTGTAGACATAAAGCTTGTTTGATGGAATTTCCCCAAGGTGACTTTAGTGAAAAGTACAAATTAGAACCATCCTAAATTCGGTGTGCTTTTTTGCGCGTTTTTACTTATCCTATCAGAAACACACATTGTTCAATACCTCTTCGTTTAAGTGACAGTTTAAACTCATCGGATTTGACAGCTGATTTGCCTAAAATTACCCTCGAGTGCGAAGCAGGGATAGAGTTGCAAACCAATTTGGTGTTGCATTTCAATATCCATTTGCTCACGTATGCTAGATTTTTGTATGTAACAAAAGGTGTCTGTCAAATGTTATAAAACATACAGCATTGTAAAAAATGACGTATTGAAGCATGTGACGAAATTGTATGGCCCTGCGAATGTATGGCCATTCGTACTGGCCCTAACTTGACATATTAAAATATTAATATTGCATTGTTTTTCAAATCGAGTGAATACTCTCTTGTCCAACAGCCATAATTTAAAAAAGTATGCTTGATATTCTGGATTTTCGCTCTGTATATACAGGTAGTTTCAATGCGTTGAAGTCAAAAGCAGCACATTTTCTGTCAGTATTGACTATTGGTAGATCTTCAACTTACATGTGTGATCTAGACATACTGCAGTGAATCTCTCTCAAATATACGCGGCTCTAAAGAGATGTTCAAACCACATTGAAAGCTTTTTTTCCATTTTAGTGTTCATCGTTTTCCTTTCGGAATCTTTCCGACGTTTTCCTTAATAACTTTTGACATTGCATTTCAGCGATAATTTGGCTCCATTATGGTGTAAAAGTTTAATATATTAATACATGGTTGCCAGTGCCTTCCCCCGTTTATACGAAGACAATGTATTCACAAATTTCTTTTATCTCTGCGAATGTTCAGGAGGTAATCTTACAAGAAAATCCTCGCGAAAACATGACACCGACATATTGATTTTGTGACACAGCTTTGACAGGAAATAATACCAAAGTAGCTATAATCCTATCGCTGTGCATTTTGGCTCGTCAATGTGATGTCTAAAGTTTTTATTAATAACAATTAATCGGAGGTAATTGTCATTGAAAGTGGAGTGAGCGAAGGCGAAAGTTCTTCGAAGGAGAGAAAAATACAAAAGAAATTGCTGGAAATGATAGTTATGAAGAATGAGAAATGAATATTTTTACTATATGGGTGCAGGGACGTTCACTCAATATCGTCGCTATGGGGACATACAGTGAATACAACTGGATTTCTGTCATGTTGCCATTGATGATCCCATTGATTTACATGTAAAAACTGGTAGGCTAAACACATGACTATGCAGAACTGAGCAAACCGATAAACTTTGATATTTTGCATACATTTGGATGCAAAATAACTTTTGTTCCAAAGTGGATACATGTACTGTCACCGGTGGTTTTTCCATTTTTATATTCAAGAATGTGGATTCAAACTTGTTCCACCTGTGCATGTTTATTTCCGTTTTTTGAAGCGAAGGAAGTGACCTGATCAATAATATCAGCACAAAAATATCAAGTAATGTCTTCGATATTTAAGTTTTGTGTTTTGTGTTAAACAATTAGGCAATGGGATTTTTACTAACCTTAGTGATATCGTTCATGATGGGTGAATATATTTTGGATAAACGTTTTTATAGTCTCTACTGCAAAAGTGCTCGAACCTGTTCCAACATACTGTCGGTTATCCTTTTTATTTTTAGCTTTCTTTCTTTCTGTGTTTAACATAACTACATGTAACTTCATGCATGTAACAATGTAATTTTTAACTTAGCTACACCTAACCATCAGGCAATCACTGCCAGCCAACAAACTTTTCTGTGAAGTCCAATTTCTCATAGATTCAATGTTGAGGCAGGGAGGAAAAAACACCAGTGAAACTACAGCATGTTCCCTGCTGCAAATGGGCCCAAAATATGTACAGTGTATATGGGCCTTACACATTCTAGCACTGGCACATGTCCTAGCTGTCGGAATTCATCCTTTTAACTAGCATTTGCATTTTTTTTTTATCTTGGCCTAACCAAACTTAGCATTACCTAACCCAACCTAAATGGGCCATATTTGAAAGTAGGCAATCACTGCCAGCTCACGTGCCATTAGGAGAAAACCACTTTCTCATTGTGTCCATGGCAGAGATGCAAAAGCAGGGGAAATACTATACTGTGCAGCCAAAATGCGTTGTCTGAAAATTGTGTAACAAAATTTTGATTCGGCCATGGAGACATCCTGATCATCCCTAAAAACTGCAATCTCGCAACGCACGCATGTACTATATTTAATTAGAAACAATAGATTCACGTGGACTCGATCTGTCAACTCTCTAAATATTACGACAGTGTCTTTCAGCGCGCTGGCACCGAGCACGAAAGAGCGTTTTCTTTTTATTTTCTTAAGTTGTCAACAGGAGAACAAACTGCGCGCTGCTACGTGACAACTATGGCGCCGCCTCTTGTCACGAGTGTTTTTTCTGGGAACGACTTTCGTTGTTGCCAGGCGCCCTTTCCCATGATGAATTTCACTTTTAGCAACGCCACTGTTTATCAGTCGCAGACATGTCACGGAGTGACTTTCGTCAGCTTCATTACTCATTGGCGGACATACCGCGCATTCTGTCGGCTCCCATATGAAAAAGTTTCTGCAGAATTCTGCACATTCTGCAGAAAATTTTCTGCAGAAACCTATAGGGAATTCTGC
>JAQFYZ010000603.1:0-37651 GCA_034695085.1 Cylindroiulus punctatus | reverse complement strand
ATGACTTTCAAATAAATAAATCATACCTGACTTTTCCAGGCCTATCCAACTCCCCTGATTTTTCCAGAAATTTGTTATATTTCCCTGACTTTTCCAGGCCTTTCATCTCCCATGATTTTTCTAGAAATTTGTTAAATTCCCATGACTTTTATAAAATAAATCAAACAACCCTGCTTTTTCCAGGCCTATCCAACTCCCCTGATTTTTCCAGAAATTTGTTAAATTTCCCTGACTGTTCCAGGCCTTTCATCTCCCCTGATTTTTCCAGAAATTTGTAAAATTCCCGTGACTTTTATAAAATAAATCAATCATCCCTGCTTTTTCCAGGCCTATCCAACTCCCCTGATTTTTCCAGAAATTTGTTAAATTTCCATGACTTTTATAAAGTAAAATCAATTATCCCTGATTTTTCCAGGTTTTCCAGGTCTGGGGCAACAAAATACCGCAACAGCAACTACTTGAAGTTTTGACATAAAAAGAGCAGCCCATTCCAGCAGGAATGAATGAAAATCGCTTGTTTGCGTATCTATTTTGAGCCCAGTGAACCAATCGAAAAGACTGCAATTCGATGCCAAAATTACGAACCAAAAATACACGACGAAATCGTGGCAAACATGGTGGGGGCGTCAAATCCAGTCCATTATGTTTGGCTCTTGTTTCGCATTCAGTGCGTGTAAAAACGGATTAAATTGCAGAAAAACGTTTCGCAAAAACAGCACGTTTCGTGGACGTTAGTGCCTGGATTTGCATGCAAACACTCAGAAGCTCAAACGAAAGTTGAACATATTTTTGCTTGGAATGACAAACAGAAATAGTTTTCAAATTCAGAGACTGTCCCAACTTCTAAACAAAAAAACGACCACTAAAATTGCAAAAAATATGACATACACGTATTCCTAATGCCCCCAACTGCATTTTTTTTGCTAATTATAGTCAACATGCATTAGGGATATGGCAAATTTTTGGAAAAAGTTAATTTAAATTATTTTCATATTTTTTTTAGTTTTTTTTTTTCAAATTGACTATCAAGCAGTCATGTCTGAGAATTTAAATTACGATAAACATCAAATTTCTCAACTTGAATCACTAAACCTTCATCACCGAAGAAAAATTGCAAGAAGATCCAGCAGCAACTTTTGGATAATTTTTGGGCAATGAAAACTGTAACCACTCCCAGCTACATGTGAACAGTTTTCTCAAATACATTTGCTATTTTCCTTAGCCGTTCAATCAGATCAAAATAATAAAAACAGTTGCTCTCAATCAAACGAATTTCACAAAAATGAGAAGTGTGAGGATTTGAAATTTCAAGTTTCCTAACCAGGCAAGAATCATTTCATTTCCCATGCCATGAAACTTCAACTCCTCACAATCATTTTCATGAAATGGAGCCCTGGATGAATTAAATTTTCACTAATAGCTCTACGAGCAGTAATGAGCAGTAATTTCACCCAGTGATAGTTAGCAAATTTAATGCTGACAACTAAGCACTTGGAACATGAAACGCTCAATAAACGAATCAATACATTGTCTGATAAAACCTTTAGTGGGTTTAGAGCCCACACCCACTCAAACACGTTCGGCATCGAATACCAGACTGTTTTAAATCTGAAATGTTTAATCACCTCCAAATTTCAGGTGATATGAGTAGGAGATGAATGTGGTTTAGTTAAACTCGACTATATTTTTAGCACAATTCTTTTGTATACCATTTACAAGAACCCAGCCATGCAAGTTTCACACCCCGGAGAAATGCGAGTCTTTAATCCTGACACTGCGTCATGGCATGCATTGTAATCATCCTAGGGCTTCTGAAACTTAGTGTGACGCCAGCAATAGGCTGACAACACCTAAGCTCAGCCCTCGGGAAAGTTTCATGGTACGGCTTTCACTCTTTCCTCCGAGCCGTATCCTCGGACATTGAAGATTCAAAAGAAAGTTTCTATGAATACAACGTTCAACCATTGCGAGACAAATCCACGGCAAAAATTGGATTTTTCACTGTTTTTCTTCCAGCTTAAAATCTTAACACTGCATGATTTAACTACCACTCTTTCCAGTGATGGGATCAAAGCACTAACAGAACAGTTTCCAGTTACTTCCACAGATGGCGCCAGAAGTGCCCATGGGCCAATCACACGAATGCAAGTATAGCGCCATCTGGTGACAAAAAACCCAAACTCGCTCTAACATAGGGCAACAGACCCACATGGCAGTTGGGCTATGTATGCAATACAGATGGCGCTGGGATCACCAGAAAATAGGAGTTTCCTCAGAATAGGAGATATAAATAGGAGTTTCTGAGGAAGTCTCAGATTTCTGATGCGAGAAGCAGACTACGCTGAGCGAGATAAACCAATCCCTAGAAGGTTTCAAGTTAACGTGATTCTCCGAACCATTTTACAAGTCCAGAACAACCGACAAACCCGGTTTTCCAGAGCGGATGGCAACGGAGCATCGAGCATCAATTTGCACCTCTTCATGCTTCGTGCCGGAAGGCACTGCCAAGGGCTCGCAAGTACGAGATAGACCTTTTGGTCGCGAACCATCCGGTTCCTTTTGTGAGCGCTTGGAACAAAACCGGTACTTAAGCATTATGGGACGGAGCCATTGTCCGGCGTGGATATTTCGAGCGGGAATTAGGCTAGAGCTTCATTGCCGCTCACAATGGCCCATTGTCACGGTAAGGTACTTAGCAAACGGAATGACAGCCCGTGGCGGCGAAGCCAGCTCCGGCTTACGTCGCCGGGAGAAGAGGCAGATTACGAGAGATTAGCGGCGAAAGCCGGGAACATAATGGTTGCGGAAAGAGGCGCTTACTTTTGATGATGATGTGTTTGGATGGATGATCCATGCTCCAGATGATGACCGAGCAGTCGAGGCTCCCGCTGGCCACGCACTGCGAGTCCGGGCTCCAGGCTATGCAGTTCACCCGGGCCGTGTGGAACCCCCATTCTTGGTCGTGAGCCAGCTTGAAATTGAAAAAAAAAATTAGTTGGGGGCAAAAAAAAGCTTTTTCGGTTTTGACTAGTTCGGCATTGTCACATTCCCCGACGATGATAACATGCCCCGTGCTTTCGGATGGTGGTTTCAACAAAATCTCCAATAATTCAAAACCTGTGTACCAATTCTAGAAAATTACCGAATGGATCAAATATCTGCAATGGGACACGCTGTGGTCAAGACGGGTTTCTCATTGCACGGGTCTCTTTTAAAAATGCACATTGTTGGGAAATTCTAATTTTGTGGACCGAGTCTTTAGCCGAAACCACATCGGTGGTAGAACCTGTCACTCAAATGAGGTGGTATGTGACTGTTTTGATGACCTAGACCTCCCTACCACATGGTATCCATCAACGACTGCAGGGTATTGAGTTGAATTGAATAGAATTGAAGGCGATTTTTACCTCGTATCCTGGAAGGCGATATACAATTATTTTCCTGTAGGTATCACTGGCAGCGAGGAATTCTCCGCAAGGCGAGTATTTCACATCGGTGAGCGGGCCCAGGTGATCGAGCGCAGTCTTGTGGCTCAAGTTGAACGCGTTTCTCATAAAGATGTGCACTTTATTGTCCTGCGAAAGAAATTAAGTGATTTTCTGTTAGTTGCAGTGATTGAAGAGGGAAAAAAAAATGCAAAATGCAGTTAATTTTAACAGGAACAAGGCAAATTCAATTGATAATAATACAAAATTAATCTGGGATTTCATGCAAGCTAAAACAGAAGCTTAGCGAGTATGCCTCAAATAGTTAAATCCACCCTCACGGCCACTGTCGCTATTGTTAGATTTCACCGGAAACCTGTCGCTAGTGATTTCCAAAGTTTCAGTCATCACCAATCCCCTCGCCCACCTGTATTTTTCGCTTCGTTTGTAAAAAAAATACTCGTTTCCAACAGTTGCACTTGACAAAAGTAACGCTGCAATATCACCGACCACAACAACGGCAAAATTACTTTACCGAGATCATCGTCCTTCGCATTGTCGTTGCACTTAACAAATTTCGACGAATTTGTAACAAAATGCTGGGGGATCGATGAAATAAATGCAACAGCATCCGCTAGACTGCTAATGGGGATATTTTTACTTTAATTAACAGTGAAGGAACAACTTAAATGCATCCCATAAATAACACTATGGGGCCCATGATGAAACAAGGATGTGAAAGAATAGCACTGCAAACAAATATAGGGATCCTGATTAATTTAGAAGACAATTTCGCTAGAAAACGTTGACAAGAAGATAATTTAGAAGAAATTGAGGTTTGCAGGAATTCAAATACATTTTTAGAATAGATGACATTTTCTCCAAAAGAAACTTGATCGAATTACAGGAATTTAAACACAATTTTATAGGAAATCGTTGACTGAATTTGGAAATTTGCTATGACATGTAGGTTCTTACTAATTCAAATATGTTTGGATTAAAAGCCCATTTCCTTTGCGAACATATCAAATTGCACAAGCTTTTATTTGATGAAAAAGCATACACAAAAACTAAACTCTGCAAGGCTGGCTAATACGAGCTCATCCGTTCAAACATTCTCTGATGGACTACTTAAAATAAGTCTAAGACGTCATTGTTTCAAAAAAAAAATTTGCTCAGAAGGTGCATGTACACTGTAGCTCCATCAGGGCACAAAAACGATGAGATGGAATCAGGTTAAATGCTAAAACATGGCTAAGGATTGATGGATCTTTTGTTCGGGGCAAATTCAATCTAGTTTTGCATGCAGCTAATGCCTTTCGAGTCCGTAAATCGAATTATGGATAATGTAATAATCTGAATTTTGGAGCGATGCGATTCAAGCTCGCATTATGCGAGGAAGAACAATGGCTGGAAGCAAATCACACATTTTTATACTTTCAATTCAGAAAAAGTGCGTACATTTTTTGACGGCAACTGTTGCTAACTCAAACTGTAGTTGCAATTGGAGGTTATGCAAAACTTTTATAGCAATAAATTATGAACTGTAAAATAATTAAACATGCGATTCTTACTCACCTTAGCACCACCAACCGCAACATCCGTATCTTTGGTGTTGATGGCGACGCAAGAAGGCTCGAAATCGACCGGAAAACTGGACCTTTTTTGGCCATCGGTCAAAAGTGCTACCTGCAAATAAAAACGGATGTCAATGCAAAATCCAGCTTTCAGATTCAATCAACAAATCAACGAGTTCAATACATGAACAAAAGTTCAAAGTTGTAAATGAAAAAAAAAACGAGCAGATTAGATTAGTATTTTTAAAATAATTTAAAATGGAAATTAAAAGAAAGCCTTCAAATCTCATTTAAAACAAGTAATTGATATCCTTTAAAGGTGTAGGGTTTGCATCTAAACACGATAAAACAGGACCACCAGCAGGAAAATTAAAACAAAATTTTGATGAAAACTTTGCGTATTCTCAACGTTTTGTAATGTTTGGTGGCGAAAATATGAAATCATTACAAGCAATCTATTCGGGCATGAAACATTTTGTGTTGAATTGTTGAGATTAATACCTAAATTCGGCCGGAAATACAAAAATGATGGTGCTTTGCATTAATAATTCCACTTAAGTACATGATCCGGTCCCCATTATTATGTAAAAGTGAGGCATCCCTGTATTTTCGAAAGGACATGTTTGGGACATGTGCATTTGAAATAATGTTCTAACAAATGGATACTTTTAGATACAGAATACATAAGATTATCCAACTAATGGATTAAAAATACATGCACTACAAAAATTACTTTTCAAGGACTTGAATAAATGCTCAATTACTTAACTAACGGTATCAGCTTCAGAATGATTTTTTTTCAATTTAACTTTTAAAAAGGCTTGAAACAGTTGTTATTGCAATACACATACTAACAAAAGTCCTGAAAGATCTGCACATGCCAAATGCAGTTCAACTAAAATTAATTTACAAAGCTTCCAAAACATTTTTTTGCTTGGGTTTTAGTACAGATTTCAAACACGAGGACCAAACAGATGGACTGCGCTGCCCACTGACATATTCAACCTTTTATTTCTTTTTCTGTGATATCAAGAATCTGATATGACCAGCTGTTGTGACTCGGGGCGATCGAAGAATGGGCCCGAAAGATAACCATGATCCTCGATGGATCAATGCAATTTATTAATTTGTGAAACATGCGTGGGATTCGGGCAACAGCACCAAGTCTTATCGAGCCTTCAATTCCTTTTATGGTTCCAAAATAAATTTCTTTTTTAATCTAGGCTATTCAAAGATTAAACCAAAATCTCCAATGCTATTGCAATGACTCAAGGACTTTACGGACCTGCAGCCAGATACATTTCCTAAACTACGTGCTACGGAAAAACATCGCACAATGCAACGATGCGATCGAGTGCAGGCAGATGCCGGAGAGAGCTCGGAAGCATCAGCAAGATTAAAACTAGACCACTGGGACACGGCGATGCTAAAAATAACCGGAAATTTAATAGAAATGTGCGACTGCAGTTAGTCTGTCAGGCTCTTAAGAAAATGCACGGCAAAATTAGCCGTGATCGAGTCTGCTCTTCTTCGGCAGTTGCCATGGAAAAGAGCGTGGGTATACTCAATGCTGATTCGTCAAGAGGATTTGCTTAATTAGAAATTCACCCTGGAGAGGCAAAGCAGGCCCTAAATTGGCTATAACCGAAGGCCCTTGAAGCCGTTATGGACAATTAAAATTGTTCTTCCTTCCTGCACACAATTTTATACTTTGCAAACCAGATTATGCACAATCTTGCACATCAGGATATGAAGTAATAATATAGGAGTGATTTATAAACCGGAGTGTTGACAAAAAAAACACATTTCTTAATTTTTTAAGACTTCGAACTATTTTGCGGGACAAACCCTACATCTGCATCTAGAGGCGTAATACATGCAAGTTCGCTGCTCGCGTCAACGCTAATGACAACAGGTACCCAATGAGATTCAGACCCGCTAATCTAAAGGTCGAATCACAGAAAGTGCAAAAATCACCACTTACCTCCGATATATTGGCCACGATCACGAGCCCATTCTCTCCGACAGCAATGCCCCGAGGTTGCGAGTCCATTTTCAGCTCTGCAGTCCTGAAATCAGAAATGAAAAACTCGTTCATGATCCATCCACCTTCCGTCCACCTCCATAACTCACCCACCAGTTTATGTATTTTTAGTTTCTGCCCAGAACACTGGTCTAAGCAACAACATTTTTTTCATTGCAAATTACAAAAATGATAACTGCATATCCTACTAACTTAGAATCCTAGCTCTTAGCATACAGACCGACACATAGCACCGTTAACTGATTTCTTGCAAATAAGCATTAAAATAATTCTCAGCATTACGAGCAACGTTCATTAAGCTCCCAAAACGAATTTCCGGTCAACTAAATGTTTTCAAATTACCCGTAAGATTTGGAGGAAACATTGATGCTCTTCACGGCGTCGTCCATGCCGCACGTGTAGATCGTGTTGGCGTCCAGGTCCATGTCTTGGATTTGATTGCTGTGCCCCCTTCCGGAAACTTTTTCGTTGTCTCCGGTGGGGTAGTCCCACATGACGACGTGTCCATCGTGGCTGCCCGTTATTAGCTGGCTCTTGTCGGGAGTTATCGCGAAGGCAGTGATCGATTTATTATGCCCCTGAAATGGGAACATGACGATTTTTGATATTAGTTCACCAATTTGTAATACTGTAGCGTAAATACAGTTTTTGACACCAAAATTGCATTTCTAGTACAGATTTATAAAAAAAAGCATGAAATTCAAATTTCTAAGAGACACAACTTGTCAACACTTAATTCTTTAACACAAAATCATGGTTACGAAAACTTCATAAGTTCATAATTTTTTCGGTACGTCTATTCCGTAGGCAATTTCATCACATCAAATGTGAAATTTCCCTTGGAAACTGGAATCTCAAGCTCATCGAATTTCATAACGACACACAATTCGCATTATTGACACTTGATACGGCTGAAAATCAGTATTCTGGTATCAAACTGCATATCAAAGCAAGGAAATTCCGATGGCCGAGTACCGAGGCAATGAGGAAATGCAAAACTACTACCGATCAAATAACAAATAATGCATGAAATGCGAAAATAAAATTTAAAAAGAAAAGGAAAGTGGTTCGGAGACTAGCTGTGCGCTTTCCCGAGAATAGTTATTTTTTTTCTTTGCCAATATTGAAGCTCAAATGTCAACCATCAGCAGTAAATCCGGTAAATTGTTATTGCGCGCTAGCTGCTGCCATGAGATAGCAATATGGGCTGTGACTTTTTTAAGAGACTAAATAACGAAAATTGAGCCACACGACACTCATAGTGCAGAATGGGACAAACGCTTAAATTGGCATTGCAGCAACCAGATAACCTATTCATCTACAGTGTATTCGATAAAAAACAATTGTCAAGCCGCAAAACCATATTTGGGGTCTAAAATCGTACCGATATTCCTAAAAATTTCCTTTTTTATATACGGGCATGCGACTTATGCACACTGAACACTTCGGCTTACCTTCACGATGCGCAGGGGTTTGGCAGGATTATTAATGTCCAAGTAATTGATAAATCCACTCAAAGACACGCTGAGCAAATGGCACCCCTGCCACAGGCAACTCACTTGCTGATCCTCGACTTCATTTCCGAGGACAAATTCTCTGCAAATCAAAAATCACGTTCGCAAATTCCAGGCACATTATCCGTTGTATATTTCAAATGTGTTACAGATATTTTTGTGGCATTTTAAGATCAGTTAAATAAATATTTCAAAATGGTAAAGGAAGTAATATTTTGCTATTTCCAGACACTAACTTGAAAAATAAGAAAAGATACTTACGAGATAAGCTGCGCAGTAGCCACATCCCACAACCTCGCAGTTTTATCGCCAGAAGAGGTGAGCAACTGCGTGTTATCAGGACTCCACGCAACCTGAAAACGAAACTTTGCTGATAAAACTATCCGAAAGTGGCGCAAAGATGCGTAAAAGCAGCAGCTTGGGACACTTACGGCATACACGCCACCCTTATGAGCTGGGCTCCCCAATTCGGTAATTTTCTCCGAGGTCACTCCATTGTAAACGAAAACCTAAGATACCAGACACATAAATAAAAACGAAATTAATGAGAGATAATGTGGCCATAACAAAGTCAACAATTTTCGTTCACTTGAAATGTTTTCACGACTGGTTTCTACAGTTGCTCTTATTAATATTTGCAACTGATTTTAGTTTTTTACTTTTGGATTTGAACAACTATGGCAAGTAAGGACATTACGATAAGAATTTTGTTCTCGGTGAAACACATTCTCAACTCGACGTACCTTTCCATCAAAGCCCGCACTCGCAAACTGCTCCCCGTTGGGCGAGAAGCGTACGGCCTGAACAAACCGGGAATGGTCCTGTCAAAGAAACCAGAGTGAGTTTTACTACTCCTTAACAGAAAACTTCAGCAAATAACGCATTTTCCCTAAAATAAAACCTAACCGATTTTTCAGGTTTTTTCTCGAGCATTTTTAAGGATGCTCGTGATACAAGCCCCACCACAAAAATAAACCCGAGTAACGATCGTCAACCAGACCGATGCATATAGTACGCATATGGCATTGAACGATTAAAATACGGAAAATCAGGACCCGGAAACACACAAAGTTGTGTGGCCCCTCAACATTTTTGAACATGATTACATGAATAATCTGGTAAGTTAGGTCAAACATCAAACTGGGTAGTATGAAACACAGAATAGAGGCAAATAATCACTTTAGCGCACCTGTTTTGTACATTTGAATTTGAAAGGTGGGCCTTCGAAAAACGCAACTGTGTTATCCTCGCTGGCGGTGACGATTTTAAACGGCCTTGCGGGACGGAAATCGCAAGAGTTCATCTGCTTGCTTTGACCCGAGATTTCCCCGACGGAGGTGCCGGTTTCGGCCATGAAAACGTGGCCAAACCTAAGTAGAAGAAAAGCAACAGTTCATAAAACAATTATGCCATACTTGATATACATAAAAAAGACATGTTGTCACAATGAAAACAGGAGCTGATATTTGCGTACGAGGTATTAAATGGCGATTTTATGCATTGGATACATTGGCATTTGCGTATAAAATAGCCAACTGTATAAAGTTAGAATACCTTTCACGGCCCTCTCCTACAGCGACCATTCTTTGATTGTCCAAGGACCACGAGATGTCCTTAATAACCCCGGCAATGGGCTGGAATTCATTTTTCAGGATGTGCTCCTTCTGCGTGGTGTCCCATATCCTAATTTTTCCACTCTGGTCTGGATTTCATAGAAAAATAAAGGGAAAAATGAGAAGACCGAAACAATGCAAGAAGGGCGAGGCACGAGGGAATCTGACACAAACCTCCGGAAGCGATGTAAAACCCGCTCGGAGAATACTTGGCCACAGTGGTGAGTGTCGAGTGCTCCGTGTAAATGTCGGAAATGGCAGGATTCTGAAGAGGAAAAATGGCATTTGGGTTCCGAGAGAATTTTACGGCATGATCTATGCAAGGATGACTTACCGCAATGTCTCTAATGATGACACTGTTGCCATTAGTGTATAGAAAATTCTTGCCCTTCGGGTCGCCACCCAAGACGATCGGTACCCCTCTTTGAGTGCGAGGCAATGTGGCAAAAATGTTTCCTGCAAAAGATCAAACGTATTCTATTAGTTGAGCACAAGAAATTTTTTCAAAACTATCTTGCCTGACCGAAAAATTTAACTTTTATGTAACTAGTACATTACTCGGCAATCTGAAAGCAACTACATTTAATACAAAAGATTAAAATGAAACCAAACGTTTATTGCATTTGAACATTTAAAATTGAAAATATTACTTTTTCATACTGTGATTTCTCAATGTTTTCTGCAAAAGCTGCTTCTTCTAATCTCTAAAATCTCTAAAAATTGTAGCTGATTGTTTCACACTTTCTCAATTATGCCTGACTTTGCAGGTCAGTGGCAACTCTGTGAATGATAATGCATTACGTGTAAAACGAATTTATGATAGTGCAATTTACAAACTAACGAATTAGTGCAAAAAAGGTAGAAAATCTTAAGCATATAGTTTTCAGCATACAAATGCATTTGTATATGAACGCCCAAGTTGTCATACTGGCAGGTCACCCTGACACTCCCATGTATTTCCATGATTATGGTGCGCCAATCTTTAATTCCGGTTAATTTCAGGCAGCTAAAGCAGTAGGGCGTGTTATTTTAAGTCACGAATCCTTCGGTACAAACCCATCAGTCACAATAATAAATTAAAAATCAGAGCAAAATTAAACAGAGTAATTAGGGAAACTTTGCCAAAACCGATATCAGGGTTTGGGTGGGTCGAAGAAGAGTTACATGTCTAGTTATTACCAAAAAGGTGGCTTCATTCAAAAACAAAACCAGGCTTCCGTGCCTCACCGCAAACCATGGGAGGGGCTATTTTTTATACTTCCAAGACCTGGAACATCGGACGATAAGGCGTGGGACCTACATTGCTTTGGCATCGGCCCATGTTTGTTTCCCGGCTAAAAATACCGAGCATCAACTTTCATTTCCACCGGGATGGCCCCATTACGGCTGCACTGTCAGACTGCAAATCTGAATTTTATTTTAGTGCCTAGCAACCTATATCTGAGGCCTAACGAGCAGACTTTCACATTGTCTACAATGAAGCTGCACCTGTGAAATGCATCAGCTGCAGATCATAGTTCACAAAGTGTGTTATTGCCAGCGTAGACAAATTTTCCACTCGAGAAGCTATACTGCGAAGTATCTTTAGCTTAATTTAATCTGAGAGGCAAAATAAACTGACAGCCAGCTTCTTGAAATTGCTATGTCGTAATACTTCTGTAAATGTAAAATGTCTAATTATCACCTAGTTTTTTATATGAGTGGAGAAGTTTATTTTTAAGCGTACAAGCAATGAAAAAAAGACATTTTTGCAATGACGAGGAAATGACAATGGAAATAAAGGGTTAAAAAGAAGTTGTTTCGCTAAATTCAACCAAACATGAATCCCCGACAAAGCCGCAGCAAGCCCCGAGCATTTCAGAGTTCAAAGGCCCAGGTCGAACCAGCCGTGTCCGACGAAAAACAATGCTGTTCAATGGATGAGTGAGTACACCTTGTGAAAATTAGCCTTTGGAGCTCATTTCAATTGTTGTCGTAAGCAGACAAACTTTTCGTTACTACTTCCCTCCACGTAACAGCTCAGCGGCTCAAAGCTACCCTTCAACTGAAATGTCAAACTGCGGTTAATCATTGCTGGATGAAAGATAAAGTGCCTGTTAAAGATAAGACTTGACGAATATGGATGCAACTGACATGAGCATCACCTTTTCTCATGAATGCCGAAGTTTGCTTTTCGAGTCCAAAGAGTGCTCTTCCACAACGTAGCTAAAAGCTTGCTATCAGCACATTCATTGCAAGGTTATTTGTGCTGTTTACGGTGGTTTTGAAAAACTGGACTGTTTACCACACCCGCAACCGCATCTACTTAGAACAAAAATAAGCTGCTCAGATTCCTAGCCTCACAACGAGCTCACCGATCATCCCACAATGAAAACAACACAGCCAGGTGTGCAGAAATCTAGAGAAATCCGAGCAGTCGTGCTCAAAACTCATCATCTAAGGGAGAGTGAGTTTGGAAAATGATGACACATAATGATATCATCACTGCAGGTTTATCAAACAGCACTGACAAGTCTGGCCACTCCTCCAATACTGCTGCTTAATATGGAATCCTTATAGGGTCAAAGACAGGAGCTTGAAAGGATTCTGAGTGGTATTGAATAAAACATTGGATTAAAAGTCATCGCTTGTCATCCAGTTTTACCAAAATGTTCATATTAGGCGCTTTTCTTCAGCAAACATGCATTCGTGTGACTAAAATCCAACATTGATGTTGACATTTTGATACAAACACCTCACAAATCGAATTTTTTTTATAAGAGTGATTTGGTGGATCACATTTCGCATCTCATTTTTTCCCATTTGGTATTTCCCTCATCTGTTTAGTTTGCTGCAATTTTCCTGTACATTCTTTTTTTTTTGCTGTAACACTTTTGTATTCAGGCAAATCTACCAACTCGACCCCTCTCGCTCGCACCGTAGCAGAGCGACAGCCTGTATACGGTTATAGGTATACCATACCATGGGTATACGGTTAGGACAGACTGACCGAGCATGCATATATCGGCTGCGAATGCATTATCAGTAAGTTGAAACACGGTTGAATTTCAGTTTAATGGGTATACTTATTGTTATTTTTGAATAGGAAGGATTAGGTAAGGTCCGATTAGGTCAACCGAACGCCGTTCCAGAGCTGTCACTTTACGGAGTACCTCAGACTTTCAGCTATGTTATTTCAGAAAAGCCATGTATTTGAAGTGGCATCGCTAAACTATAGCTTAGCGGCACCTCTCAATAGCAACACGACACTGGAAAGGCTACGGCCGAGCTATAGCGGCTACGAATGCATTATCGGTAAGTTGAATTTCTTCCAATTTTGTAGCTATTTTTCATTAGGAATTGTTTGGTTAGGTTAGGTCAAATAAACGCAGTTTCAAGGTTGTCACTGTCACCCACCATGACCAGCTCAAATTTACTCAAATCAAGGTAGGTAAAACAGGTTTACATGGCTTACTCCAAACCAGGTCCTCCTTTATATACAGGAGGCCCTTCACGAACATAATGCAACCGTCGTGGTGTATGAAAAAAAAATACTTTCAAGCACCAGAACCAGGGCAACTTCACTTCCGGTGACATTTGCTCGACCTCTCATCACCCGAGGCTAACCCTAACGGTGCCGGTGGCGGAAACGCTCGCGGGCGTCAATTCCAGCGGGTTTTACGCGGCCCATCTCAACCGCTGGGCCAGTCTGGGTTCGGAATTGCGTTTGCGGTTACATTTCGCACAAAATTTCGAGGTGCGAAGCCCAATTTGCCATCGACTGACAAGCCGGTTGGCCCTGTGGAACACGTCCGCTTGGGCTTCCGTCCTTCCAGCTCGTGTTATTTCCTCGAAGGTAATTAGCACAGAAAGCGAACTACGGCCAGCGCCAACATTCTGATTAATACTCACGGGATTTGTAGGTCGACATTGCTTTTTCGGCAGCGAAAACGACGCGAATTTACAAACAGCTCAGGGCAGTCCTTCCAACGCGCACTGCACTCGGGAGGGGCAAGCGGAACCGGAAATGGACGCCTGCGCGTGCGCCGCTCGGCCCGCCGCCGGAGGGCGCTCCAGCCTCCAACGCGCCACGAGTCTACGCGTTTTCGCGTTCAGTGGCCCCTGGCGGGCAACGGTGAGCGCGGCTGCAGTGTCGTGCAGCGCCTCGTTACCGCGCAGGGTCGCACATGCGGTTTATTAGCTCGTTCTTGAGCCCTCCGTAGGAAAGGCGTAAGCTAATCGAGTGAAATTAAAACTGTGGCTACATGTAGCGCGGCAGCTTCGAAACATCATACAGTCGAACCTCGTTATAATGAATTGCATGGGACCACCAAAATTAGTTCGTTATATCAGTAGCCTGAAAAAATATAAGTTTTAAAAATAAATTGTATTTATACTCGCATAATATTTTTTTGTACAGTATTGTACAACTTCTCTTAGGGCGCAGTGGTGATTTATTTGAAATAATCTGTTATTGAAGATCGTTTATCACTTCTTTCGCGATATTTGTCCTAAGTGTCCAAAAGTGTCAAAAGTCTGAATGAGAAAGAAGTCGAAATTTCATTCAGACACGTAACTACCAAGCACACCTACGAGTAAAAGTTATTTGAAATAAGTTTTTTTGAAGATTGTGCAAATACATGTGCAAATGGGACTGTCTCGCAACGGTAAGTTTGTCATCAGATCGATGACATCTTGACAGCACCTTATGTGAGCTGATAAATGGGTTTAGCGAGTGTTTTTCGAGTGATGTTCCGTAACTTTAGTGCATGGGACCTCGAAAATCTGTGCGTTACAACCGATAATTCGTTTTATCCAATTCGTTATAACTGTAGAAATCAACATTATTTCTGTATAGGCCGTGACTGGGATTGGAAATACTGTTCGTTATAACGAGGTTTGACTGTAGATCCTTCAGCGAAACAGCAGATCTTGCTGTCACCTGAAAATCCCCTAAAAAATCACTGTAAAAAATTGACCAAGTTTCGTTGCGGTAATGAGCGACCGCTCGCAGCACAGGGCGAGGGTAAAAGGCAAGCGGTCCAAACCGGCGACCCCTGACCCCACGTGCTTCCGGTCCACGTGATCGTCAGCTGGGCAGCATTGTCGTCAGCAGCTGCAGTTGACAGCACTACGTATGGCCGGCCGAGTTGGACCGCAGTTGAAATTGGGCGAATTTTTACCTTCGGAGACCACTTGACTGAGTACACCTGAGTAGAGTGACCGAGCGGACAATGGCCATCTTGTCCGACTGGTGGAACACGGAGTACGCGGAGCACATCATGCGCTCGATGCGTCTGAAGGAGGAGACGCTGCCGGAGTTCGTGGCCCAGTCGCCGCAGCTGCACCAGCGCCGCAGTCTGGTGGACTGGCTGGCGGTCATCGCCGACATGTTCAACATCTGCAACACGGCCAGCCATCTCGCCGTCTACCTGCTCGACCACTTCATGGCCCAGCACGACATCCCCGACTCCAAGCTGCAGCTGGTGGCCATAGGCTGCCTCTCCATAGCCTGTGAGTGGAAAAAAAATTAACACGTTCATGGGGTGCGTGGTCAAGGGGGGACTGGGGCCCTCCCGATGCCATGGACCCAACGTGGTGACAGGTCCAGTGGTGGTTTTCTCTGGATGGGGAATGAAGGGCTGTCTGACACTATATGATAAACAATATATTTGGACACCTGCTGGTGTACATGTACGGTGTTTCGATATCAGTTCAATTATCTGTAAGGTATCTATGACAGCCACAGCACCTCTGGGAAGACATTTCAGCGGACGTTGGAACATGCATTATGGAAATGATCCAACTGAAGCTTGATGGCAACATGATGTACGCAACGGGGGATACATATGGGTCTCCCAGCCATTGCGTGGATCATGTTGCCATAGTTGAAATTTGACAGGTGTATAGTCTGAAATTGCGAATCACGAAATCACTCGCCTTTCATCGAGTTATTCTCATAAACGCTGTGACTTTTGCAGGCAAATTCGACGAACGAGATTCCAAGGTGCCCCGCCTGGCCGAGCTGAACAAAGTGACCACCAACAGGTACACCGTGCAAGAGCTCATGGAAATGGAGCTTTTCCTGCTGACCTTCGTGGACTGGGAGCTGTGCATTCCTACGGCCGCCCACTTCGCCGAGTACTTCACTCAGTTCGCGTCCTCCAAGAAAGACTCCATCTCCAACACTCCAGTGGCGACGCAACCTCAAGTGCACAACAGTGTCAAGCTCTACATCAAGTACTTCTTGGACATCTCGCTTCAAGGTGGGCCATGCGTGCGTCTCTGGAAGGGCAAATGTCACATTTGCAAAGTCCTCATACGTGATATTTATTGATGCATTTTTTTTTGCGCAGACCATGTGTTCTTAACATTCAGACCGTCCTTAGTTGCGGCGTCTTGCATTGCCGCCACCAGAGTGTGCCTCGGCCTGCTGCCAACGTGGCCAGCTGCCATCCAGAAAATCACCGAATATTCCTTCCAAGAACTCGCCCCATGCACAGATATAATGCTCAGGTAAATGTCCTATAGAGCAATGAGAAAAATGTCATGAGTCTGATCAAGTGCACTTTATGGAATGATTTTTTGACAGAAACAGATTTGACTATTGGAATTGACTTCTTGGGACTGCTAATCATTCAAAACTACAAAAACATTCAAGCATTGGTTGTCTGTATTAAATTACAAAAAATCTGACTACCTCCACTACACTACACTGCACGTAGGTAGGGTTTTAAACCCTGAGTGTGAGGATTTAAATCTACCAATCATTCAAAACTGCAAAAACATTCAAGCATTGGTTGTCTGTATTAAATTACAAAAAATCTGACTACCTCCACTACACTACACTGCACGTAGGTAGGGTTTTAAACCCTGAGTTTGAGGATTTAAATCTACCAATCATTTAAAACTGCAAAAAACTTTCAAGTAATGTTATATTAGAATAAAATTCGTTGTCATTGCTAAACTGCGAAAAATTTCCGATTTATGATTACCTGCACTTTTTTGGGGGTTTTATACCCTGAGAACATTGAGTGGCCTCCATTTAACATCCTTTAAAATGGTCAATGCAGTTGAACTTGTTATGCGTACAAAAACGGCTTCCAAGAGCACAGTACCCTATTTGAAATCTACATATACATAAAATTGATTAAAATATGCAAACAATGCATTGCATTTTTTGCAGGACATTGGAGAAGGACCAAGCTGCCGCAGCTCGACCGTCCAGCAAGCGAAAGCTAGAAGTTGAAAGCGAAGATATTTCTAAAAAACAAAGCAGTCCAGACGAGCAAGAGTCGTCCAGTTCAGATGACTGCAGCCGATAAATTTAATTTTCGGCCTTTGTGTTTTTAAAAAATTAATTTCCATCGTCAACTTATAAGTAAACATACGTTGAAAAATCAGTTTCCATTATGGGCGTATAAGTTAACACACGTGCTTATACACCTATAATTTCACGAAGATAAACACCTATAACACTAATCCAACCTTTGTTACATTGTTGCTTTTTCGTGCTAGTTTTTGTTGTGTGCTGATAATGCGAGCGACTTTATCATCGTTTTAATTTGTTTGGTGAAAACCATCAACTGCTGTGATATTTATTGCGAGACAACGATCTGTTTGTAGAGACTGTGATGCGGTGTACATGTATTATAATGGGTGTAATAAAACCCAACTAAATGGAGAAGCATTTAGGAATTGAGCTTATAATTGTTCTCTGGTGTCAAATTTACGAGCGTTGAATTACAAATTCAATATGCGAAATGGATTTGCAGATTTCAACCATTCATTCGTATATTTGTTGGGAATTAGTAATGGTATTCATTTAGTAAATGGGAAATAGTAATGGTATTAATTTTCACACAATCTCTAACGTCCCCAGTGAATGCGTGCACTGAGTTGGGTGGCTTTCGTTATCATTCAATCTTGGAAATGAAAATAAATCGTTTGAATTAGACCACGTTTATATGCAGAATTTACATTGCGTTTATCAAAGTCTTGCATGTGGACTTATTTGACCTACTCTGACTTGACTCGAGTAAAGTCGGAAGTCAATTCAAAGTAGGTAAAATAGGTGTTCATGAATAACGTACTTAGACAAACGTAACAAAGTCTGCATGTCAACGTGTTACATTAATTGTATAAATTAAATCACCTAAACTATGAAAAGTTGTGTAGAGTTGAGATTATAAGTTACAAATGAGATAATAAGTCAATTATGAGACAGAATGATGCCAGAGCCTTAAGTTTCATAAACAATGAATGTGACAAATAGCTGTGAGGAGCTGAGGTCTTCACGTCATAGAACATGCTATGATATTTGTTAGAGAAGCTTGATAACCTCAACTTAATCAACCTCAGAATAATAAAATATCCCACCTCTTCATGAAATTGGGCTTTCGCTACGGTTCTCGTCTCCGACTATTGATGATCCAAACACCAAACACTTCACTGTAAAGTCGAAACTTGTTAACAGCACACCTACAGTTAGAGAAGTTATATTATTAGCGAAAAGCACAGAACATAGCCATAATAATTAATTTAAATACAGCTTACTTGCTAACCTTCCTCATACTCCAGAGACAGCAATCTGAAAAATAACGAGGGAAAGAAAAGAAAAACTGATGCCAAAACTTGCTCGTATACTTTCAACATTAGAATAACACGTAAATCCTGCCTTACCTTTGATATTTCTTTGGGATATTTTTCTTCAAATTCATTTAAAAATGCACCAAATTTTGGAGGCAGCCATTTTTTTCCTTCAAATGGAACGTTCTTTTTTGACGTTCTTTCGCGTCACGTGCATCAGCACGCGACGTCGCTTACGTCACGCTCACGTGATAAAAAAGAACAAGATGGCGGTCAATTAGGCCTAATAGATTTAAACACGGAGGTGAATGCATTAATTATAATTGAAAAACAACATTTGCGTAAAATGACATGATTTTGCGCAGTTTTTCCTGTGACAAGAGAAGCAGCGGGTCATTTCCGGTGTTCTGTGGACATGTGAAGAACAGGTTGAACTGCAAGTCCCTAGGCCCGACAGTTTTTGCATATTATGACATTGGACCATGAACAGGGATTTGATGCATTTATTCAGTTGTACGAACGCGTACATGAATAAGAATAATCACACATTTCATTAGTAGCTATAATTGAGAAAGTACTCGTGATCGTATTCGAAGTCGAGGGTGGTCGGGGAAAAAACGATCAATTTTTTTCATAAAAATCTCGTTTCGACAAGTGTCCATAGTATAAGAAAAAAAAACAGATTAAGTGCATAGCATTACCATGCAATGAATGCATCAAACCAAGTGAAAATCTAGGAAAAAATACTCGTTGAAAATCGTTGTTATTAGTATGTACACCACT
Source organism: Cylindroiulus punctatus (assembly GCA_034695085.1). NCBI lineage: Eukaryota > Metazoa > Arthropoda > Diplopoda > Julida > Julidae > Cylindroiulus > Cylindroiulus punctatus. The sequence continues at coordinate 18,127 of JAQFYZ010000603.1, read as the reverse complement.
GAATATTTACAGGTCTCAGTGCAATTTATATATCTTCAAATGTATGATAGCAGCGTGCTGTTACTGAAAACGAGTCCAGATTTGGTAAATGAAAAACATTCAATTTTTCCACGTGTTTCTGTCCTGCCTTATCAAATTCAGTTTAATGCCAAATATTTCTTTAAATATTGCAGCTAAAAATACCTATTCGAAGAAGATGTCCTTGCAGCACATTTTAACATATTTCCAGGCGAATACTTTAGAAGCAGACTTTTAGTAATGTTTAGGTAAATAAGTCATACATGTAAAACCGTTTAAAATACCTTGATTCACTTGATAACTTGAAATCAAGTCAGGTTGATAAAACACGTTTACATGCATGACTTACTTGATGCAAAATTCTATTTCTCATTTTTTTTGTTTGCAGAAATTGATCAGCAACATCAGGATTTTGGTAAATTCAAACATGCTGACCACGTGACGTGTTGAGCAAAGTGTTCGTGAACTATCCAAGTAAGTATAAGTTCCTTATCACTGAACCAGCAGTGGCATGAACATTTGATAAAAACTGAAATTGTGAAATTTGAAGTGAGAAAAATTTTAAAAGCAAGTTTGGCGACCTACAAATTGGATGGCTGCATTAATCGATAACAATATGTTATACACGTCGTACATTCGTGAAAATGAGTACACAAATCAAGAAACCACATATCGGTGACTCATGTGACATCCTGCGGCTAGCAGATTCGCACCTTACTGGAAAACTGGACAAAGGGAAAAGGCAAATCGATAGCAAAAACAAATTTTATGTAAAAATCTGCCATTACCTACCATAAGGGATAAAATGGTGTAATTGATCATCGAATGAAAAACTAATTAATGTATTGCTGCAAACGTTACGCAGGCCATCGGTGGAAATTTAATACGCACACAATTGAGAAGGAGAAGAAATGAAAAAATTAGAGAAGAGCACGATCGGAAAAACGCCAAAAATTTACATAAAATAGTTCACATCTATGATAATAACGCTGGCGGTCGAACAGAAACCCTGAGAAATTAAATAACATCCAAATGGCTGTACCCAAATAAGTCAAACCAAATTACGAATATGTCACGAAAAATACACCCAATGTTTGTTGCTCAAGATAGGTGGCGCTTGAGACATGCAGACTTGAAGCAATTGTACCCACTGAAAAACAAATTTGAATATATTTGCAAAATTTTCCATCCCAAAAGTAACCTATATTTCATGAACTAAAATTATTCCCAGGTGATGTTGGAATAAATTTCAAAATATGAATGATATAATTATAATAACCTTATATGAAAATTATAAAATTTTTAAAAATTATTTTCGTACAATCGTATAATTATTACATAGTTATTATTATTTAAAATAAAATATGGAAATACATTGGAACAGCCTTGTTATCCATTTCGAATAATTTTATTTTAATTATTTCAAAATTTGGGGAAAAACTAGGCTGAATCGACACATCTGAAATAATGCTGCACATGATGATTAAAAATAGCTACATTTTTCAGTTACTTTCATAGAATCATAAAATTCATTTCCATTATTTAAACAATAATCGATATGCAATAATTATTGAATTACTGAATTATGCAATTATGATAAAATAATTTTTTATCAAATATTGTCAAAATCAAATAACACGATGAAATACATACTGCATACATTAAAGCATTTTTTTTCAAATATTAACCAGAAAATTTCTCATTTTCAATTTCAAATTTTTGTTTTCCAAGTCGTTACTACCTTCAAGCCTGTTTTGGTCTGAATCAACAAACTCATGACAACAAATTCCACATATAAACTCATCAACATATATCAAAACGCCCAAAATTTACTAAACCAAAATTTAAAATCTTTTGCAGATGAGCGCTGCTAATCTGCTACCAAATATCAAAACCTCAGCCTGTACCGGAAGTGGTAAAAATGTCCTTTCAACAAACCAAAATACCCTGCATGATTTATGTGCACCCATGTAGCATCATTTCTGTGATATCTTCTTGATATAAACTCTGAAAATGGCAACTTGTCATATTTTTCATTCTCCCCGTATTCATTTAACTAAGTAACAATGTTTTTCAACAATTTTCAATTGCCAAACACAAGCTGTTATGCCAACTGTCCACTTGTAAGTTTTGTCTAATTTAGGAATTAATTTTTTCTTAATTTTCTCTTTAAGCAAAACATTACAGAAAATTATAAGAAAATTACGAAGAGAGCTCTGATCTACTTTAGACCAATCATATCACAGCAGAAGAAAATAAGGGCGGAGCTACAGCCAGTGATGCCAGATACTGCATGAATTTACTGGGGATTTTCTTGCGGCGCTATTGCCAACGGACATCATTTCCTACACTTTCTTCCCCCTTGGTGGCCCTGATCATACTTAAGATCATCATACTTGAGAAAATTAAGAAATTGGCATGTGGGTAGGGTTGAGAAATTAGGAAAGCCAATTTAAGACCAAAATTAAGCCAAAAAATTACAAGTGGACAGGAAGCATAAAGTCATGACCTTTAAATAAATCATAAGGTCACGTAATTGCAGAAAAAAAACAAAGTCTCAGAACTAGCTACCAGTTCACAAAATATTGAGTGAGAAAATGTTTTGAGGCAAGAAATAAGAGATTCTAGGGGGCTCGGCGCTGCTCACCGCAACCGAAAACTGCTTGAGCAAGTTTGGCGAGCTAAGCAAGCGGTCACTCAGTCAGGTGGTCAGCGCCCAGCCCTCCATAAGTCCACTCACGATCTAGGATACAAGCTACACGACACTCAATAGGAATAATAAATTCGAACGGGACAAAAAAGGGTCAAAGTTCAACTCGTCTACAAACAGCGTCTTGCATCTCATACGACCGGAAGGTATTCATATAGAGAATATAATAATATATAAGTAAGAATAGCTGCCACACTTTTTATGTAGAAGAATGAATTTCATGAGAAATGCAGTCTGCAGTAATTAGTCGCGCTCGCTGCTAATTGCGAAATGTGTCATTTCGCTGCTCACAGATAGAAAAAAGGCAAGAAAATCGAATGGGAAATTATTGATTGATTGCACAGCCAAAAACACAACTCAGCGCTGAAAAATTGAAAGTATGCTCAAAAAGGGACGATACTGGAGCATGAAAACCACCTACGACTTGCCTACATTTTAAAAATAGAGTAGAACCTCAAAAGTTGACCACCTCCCTACATTCTAGCTGATCGGACAGTCACCACATTAATTCAGTGAAAGACGACCTCTACATGTTGACCACCTCTGTATATTGGCTACTTTGCCTATGGCACACAATAGTACTCTCCGTACCTTGACCAGCCTGATCTCAACATGTAAAGTCATGGATGATTACATTTTTGGCTGCTTGCGAGACTTAAACTGTACACTCCTGAACAGTAACGCTAACTGTCCACCAATAATTTTTGTCTAATTTTGGAGTTACTAGTATAGAAAATTAGGGCGGAGCTACAGCCAATGTTGCCAGATAGTGCATGAATTTACAGGGGATTTTCTTGCGGCGCTTTTGCCAATAACCTCTCTTCCTGCACTTTCTTCCCACTTGGTGGCGCTGCTCATACATAAGAAAATGAAGAGATTGGCATGTGAGTAGGGCTGGAAAACCAGGAAAGCAATCTTAATACCAATATGGACAGTGGACAGGAAGCACCAACAGTAATTGGCTTTGTAAATGTAGAAAGGGGGCTTGGCAGTAAATAGGGGAAGTTCCCTTTTTAATTGGAATCTCAAAAATAATGCATTGCAGAATTTGATTCGAGATTTGTGCTGTCCTACTGAATGAAGTTTGTTAGTACAATTAAAATCCTGTGTCAATACAAGCCCACCTCCTTATGTTGACCAGTTTGCTACAGTCCCTTGGGTGGTCAACTTACAGAGGTTCCACTAGGCTATCCCAGGCAAGAACCACTCGCTGGGTGGCGCTGCATCCGCCATGGATTTACTGCTATCATAAATTTTTTTGATTCCTAAGAACCAAAATAGCATGCAGAGTTAATTCTATCATAAACCCAATATCCGCAATAGGCAATTTTTGATAATCAATGCTTGTAAAAACTTTTATAAAACTTCACGATTTTTAAAAGCAGTGATTTTCAATGAAACACCATTGCAGGTACAGGGTGTCCGAAAAATGATGGTGGGGTCATGATCGTCAATACCCATCATTATTTTTCGGAAAATGAAAGCATGAAAGCATGAAAACATGGAAACCAAGCTTAAAAATTATTGAATTCATAGCACGATTGGACAAGGTAATAAAAACGGCTGAAAAAGTTGCAATCGAATGAGGAAAAGCGATGCTTATTCGATGAAGAGATGGTCAGAGCTGACCGCCGTCACTTACAATGGAAGACATGCGTTGTCTCGATGAATTTTATAAGAGATACATTGGTTGTATACAATCAAAGTATACACGAGCTTGAAATCAGGTCTATTCGTTAATATTTCTGGTAATTAGACTGCTCCTACGTTGTTAGACGCTATGTACACGAAAATGTACACGGCTGCTGACCCTTGACCCCGACGGTGTCGTGGCTGACTGCTGCCCTTCACGCACACTGAGCAAGGCCTGAAATATGGCGATTGTCCTGAATTTTTATCCAAAACCTCCCTTTTCTTACAAAAATAACCTTCACCACATTTTCCATCGCTTAACTCGCGGACACCCTGTATGAGCAGCATAGCGCCCATGGGGAGGGGAGGTGAGGGGGTGGGGGGGGGGAAGGGGGGGTTGAAGTTCACGTTCATCATCTAACAGCTTTTTCAAGGTATTTGAAAAAGTGAATAAAACAATCTGGATGACATGAGGCCAGTTTGAAAATGGCCACTACTGAAGTTCATTTGAGAATGTTTAATTAAGTCACAAAATTTATTAAAGTCATTTTAGAAAAAATATTTAAAGATACATGTATTCGATTCCCTAAATTGTAGCTCATTATAATCGTCAGAAATGATGATACTATCTGGGAGTGGTATCAAATGATGACCAGATGGATATTGTCAATCAATCTCCAATTTAGTTATATTGGGTCAATCGAAAGGGTAAATGATTTCTAATTAAATATTTAAGATAAAATCCATAACTAAAACTTGGATTTCTATAAATAATGCCTCGTGTGACTGAAATAAATTTTGTGATTACATTTCCATAGCAAAATTTGTCGAATTGGAAATTTTTCAAGCAATGATGATGACGATCAAAGATTTCGAGTTGGGAGACTTTTTCTGAAAATGAGATTATATTTTGCTGTTTCAGTCACAGAAGCAAAGTGAATAACAAAACTGATGGCAATTATGAGTTTAAACTGAATCATCTAATTGTTTTAGTGACTGAGCAACAATGCCCCCGTTCTATAGCAAATAATGCATAGAAGATAGGCAGCACACGTACAGGACAGCTATGTTCTTATAGTCGGTTTACATACAGAATGGACAGGGGAGTTCCCATGGACTAATTTGATGGAAAAACCAGTTTCGAATTAACCTTTCCAGGTCATTTCCGCTGCATATGTCAACAATTCTCCCCTCTCCTTCACATCGTGACTGCCTTGTTTGCTTTACCATTTCCTGTGCAGGAAAACCAGAAAACCACATGATAAGCTGAATCTCTCTGATTGGCTGTCCCCCAGTCTTCCTGTATGTAGACCAAAAATAGGGAAGTCACACCATCCATGTTTTTCTCAACAAAATTTTGATACCAGATCAATTTGTGCCTTTTTAAGGGAGTAGGTTGAAGTTGGGGTTCGGGTTGGGTAGCGGGTTGGGCAGGTTGGGCTTCATGTTGCGCTACAGGGTAATGCCGCTCAACGGGCTTGGCGGCGGGTTCTAGCCCACCTTCGAGCTGGCCGCCCCAAAAAACCGCAAAAAAGTGCAAAAACAAGCCTGGGTCCTACGCGCAGTCCCAGCAGGCCACCGGTGGTCACTTGAAGAGGATCTTGCGGAAGGCCTTCCTGAAGTCCTTGTTGAAGATGGTGTAGATGACGGGGTTGAGGGCCGAGTTGCAGTAGCCGAGCCAGAAGGCTAGGCCGAAGCCGACCTCGTTGATGTAGCACGTCTTGCACAGGCCCCTGAGCACATACAGCGTGAAGAAGGGCAGCCAGCAGAGGATGAAGGAGGCCATGATGAGCCCCAGGATGAGCGTGGCCCTTCGTTCCTTCTTGCGTGCCAGGCGGCGCTTCTCGCGTTCGGGGTCCCTGGGCTTGACCACCCGGCCCAGGTCGATTTCGTCCACCTTAGCGGCCACCACCGTCTTCACCACCACCGGTTGCGCTTTTTTGGGTGGGTTGCACAGATTGGCTAGCCGCCGCAGGCCGCTGGCTCCCACCTCCTGGGGGGGCTGGTCGCTGTCCGAAGAGTGGTCCAGCTCGCTCAGGCACTCCATATCGTCCGAGAGCAGGATCTGAGCCTGCGCTTGGGCTAGTGCGTGTGCCTGACTGACCAGTCGGTTGGGTGAGGGTGAGGCAGCGGCCGCTCCTTGGGCGCCCGCGCCCTTTGAGGCTCCGTTAGCCTTGATGCTGCCGAAGAAGAGCCCACCGTGCAACCCGCGGACCGAGCCCTGGTGGCGACCGCCACCCGTGGGTTGGGCGGGTTGTTGGGCTGTTTGGGCGGTTTGGGCTAGTTGGGCTGTTTGGGCTAGTTGGGCGGCCGCCGCCCGCTTTTCGTCCCGCAGAAGTGGCTCCAGCGCCTCCGAGTTGTTGTTGGCCGTCTCACCGTTGCGGCCTTCGGGACCCACAGCGATGGAAGAGATCGCGGGCGTAGGGGGTGCCACCGCCGTGGGGCTTAGGTAGTGCAACCGGCTGGGTGGCTCGGACGGCGCACCCTTGGCCTTATCGGGCGGGCTGGCATTGCTGAAGCTGGTGGTGGTGGTCGACTTGTCCTTAGCGGCGTCCAGCGCTGGCCGGTGCTTTTTGACCGTGCGCCGCGCCCGCGAGCGTGCCGCGAAGTAGATGCGAACGTAGACGAACACCATGATGATGCTTGGGATGTAGAAGGAGCCCGAGGCAGAGTAGATCACGTAGCCCGTGTCGTCGCTAACCTGCAAAGAGATTGGGCTGGGTTAGAACGAACTGACCGCATGGTGGAATGACGGCATGCCGTGAATGAGACATGGACTTGCATCATCATGTCATCACAAAACACCACCAGCAAGACACACTGTATGTCCAACACATTCCCCTTCACCCCCTAGTAGTAACATGGGTAAAGGGACGTTCAAGCATTGTCCTCACCAAATCACAACTAGCAAGACACCCTGTATCAGTATTTATCTTCATACCCCTCCATCCCCGGAGTAGTAACATTGGCTAAGGGACATTCAAGTATTACGTTATGGCTCGTTTTCATCGACATGGACACGCCATAATATGGATAAAATGACGTTAAAGTGTTATTTCATCATCAAATCCCTATTTGTAGGACATCCTGTAACAGCATTCGTCATAATTTTCAAACACACCCCGAGTGATGTCCAATGTGATGACGTCATCTTTGCAAGAAAAAATTCAATGTTGAATTGACATGTTAACATTTGCAAGTTTTTGAACAGCCCTGTATATCACGCTAGCAGTGATTGCCCACTTCGAGGGGCAGCTAAATAAAAAAAATCACCTTTTTACAAGTAATTTAGGGTAGGTAATGATACCATTACAAAAAGGACATACAATGTAAGTGCATACCAACCAATAGCTTTACTTTATATTGCAAATATTCATGCATGTTCATGGTTCCGGAACGTGGCGCCATCTGGCGAAACCAATGGAATTATGAGGGTAAAAAACATATTGGCATCAAAATTACCGATAAAATCTAATTAGGATTCATGCATCGCTTCGTCTGCTTTCCCTAGTGGAGGGAGCAATGTTTTGATTGTCTAAGATAATAAGCGAGTTAATTAAAAGTTAATTTCAACATTGATTGAATGTGCATTAGGCGGCGTGTTTAAGTTTTTATGTTTTATGTACAGGGGTGCAGCACAACTGTATCAGTCCGTGGGAAAAAAGACTAAAATAATTTGTGCATTTTCACTTTGGGAGATATTTTGATGCTAACATTTCATTTCGAGCTTTAAAAACGCATTCAACGGAAAAGCTCTAATTTCCACGAAGACGAATCCCTGTAATTTGATCTAATCAGGACTTAAGACGCGTTAAAATTAAGGTATTTTAATTAAATTCGTAATTGGAATAAACTGCGCCATTCCAAGACACTCCAATTAGTGAAGTGGTTTTTACGAGGAAATTCCAAGAACGCGTGCCATTTTTTTCGAAGAATCTTATAATTAATTGAGTAAATTAACGGAGGCCCTAATTGGCTTCGAGCAGCTTTGAAATAATGCTAACTGTACAGTCGTAATTTTTGTCCAATTTTGGAGTTAATTTTTTTTTTAATTTTCTCTATAGGCAAGTAATTATAGAAAATTAGAAGAACACTACAAGTAGAGCTCCGTTCTACTCTAGACCAATCATATCGCAGCAATATAAAAATTAAGAAAATTAGGGCGGAGCTATAGCCAGTGTTGCCAGATACTGCATGAATTTACCGGGGAATATCTTGCGGCGCTTTTGCCAATCGACAACGTTGTGCCGAATGTACAATATCACTGACCGTGGTTAATAAAGAAGTTAAAATGTTAATCATGCCGGTCACTGTTTCAGAGATCAACTTTCAAGTTCAATTTCAAAAGTTAAAAATCATAAGTTAAATTTTAGCCATTTTGAACCGACGGCAGCGCCCTCTACACTCGCACGCGCAGTGACACGGGGGCCATTAGCCCTACACTATAAGCTGTTTAACGACGTTTTAATTAATTTAAGCGGCATATTAAAATGGGCCAAATGAGCCCGCAAGTGCGTCGAAAGCAGAAGCGGCGAATTAAGTTTATATGAAAATCAGCCTCGTAGCGCAGCACGAGCCATTAAGTCTGGAAACAATTAAAAACTGTGTGGGAGAATTTCGTGCAAATGCTTACGAGGTCGCCAAATGACACGTAAGCGAGAGAAGAGAGCACCTGGCAAAGGCGTGGAAGCGAAAACGAATGGTGAAATTTCAGAAAATGCTTCAAACGAACGAGAACACCAAGCAAGCGTTGATAAAACAGAATTTGGTTTAAAAACAGGGTGTCCTCAATATCTTTGTGAATTTGTCGCGGCCGTGCTACTATAGATATGTTGATCGAGTTCCGTGACATCAAGCGGGCGGTGGTGGTGGTACATGCATGTGATCTAAGGGCTAACCAAACAGGAGAAGGGACCGAAACGTTCGTGGCTGATTTCAAAGGGGAACTGATCTTGACATTCGCCCAAGGGCTGTGGAAACCACAAAAACTATAGTGAGGTCAGTGACCTGGAAAGGGAATCCCAGATCGCCTGACAGCAGGCAGAGACGTTAACCAAATGACCAACCTACTCAGTAGGAAAGAGGGAGGAGGCGAAGAGGCTAAAAGGAATCGCTCAGACCACAAACCTGCAAGAAGGAAAAAAGAGCACTTGTTGGACCAAGCACATGGGCCAAAGTGAGGGGGTGGCCAGCAGTAAGAAAGGGACAAAAAGTGGACTGCCAAACAGCAGCAACTGACTGCTACGTACGCTGAATACAAAACCTGTAGCGATACATTGAAACCATTGCAGTAATTAATTTTACATTTACAGACACCCTGTAAATCTGTTTGAACATCAAGTTCTCCATTAGAAAATCCATCAAAGGACCAATCCCAAGTTGACGGGTTTAACTGTAGGTTTGCTTAACAAATCGATGAGGGGGTCCCATGGTGGGCAACCCGCCCTTCCCCTCAACCCACCAATCTTCCAGTTCGGGGGTCAACCGGAATTAGCATCATAATACTTGGATGGATGCGCCTCAATTGAAGTAGATTATCGAGAGACGAACGCTCGTTTTCCTCCACGCTTGGCTTTCGCAGAAAATCCTTCGGATAAACATTGAAATTGAAAATTTTGCCAGCCAGACTTAAATCTAATTCCAGGCTGCCAAATTGAAACGCTGTTGTTTTAGGGCTCAGGAGAAATTAATTCAGCAGCTCGGCAATCCTTCACATTGTTTGAGTTAGGCTCTTGCAAATTTACTGCAAAAAAACTGATTGTAAACTGCATGTGCAGGGTGCGGCTGAAGTGATTAGACGATTTAAATTTGGCGCTGCATCAACACTATAATACTTGTAGGTGTCCAGCCAGAACATGAATCAGTGTGTAGAGGGGTTCCTAGCATTTAGCATAAGGTGTGAAACACAGTGAAATAACTGCATTTGGAGTTTCAAAACGTTTAACAAAGCCAAATTTAAACTGCTAGCTGTTTATTAAACATTATCTATTAGTGAAAAAGGACACTGCGTTTTCAACGATTAATTCAATGAACACTAAAAGTTCAAGTTGGGCACTGCTGCTCCTGTGCTGCTGCAAACAATGCATTCAAGTAAGCATACACGTGAAACTGAGTTACAGGGGCAAAATACAGCAGCCCCTGTTCTATGGCAAACCATACATACAGATATGCCAACCTAGGAAACTGTACTACAGGGGCTTGCTACCCCTGTAAGAAGCTGTCTTTTACGAATGGATTGCTACTCATCTGAGCCAAATTTCATGCAAAATTAGGAATTTAAGAATCTGAGGGATAGGAGTTGAGGTTTCCAAGTTTCCTAACCAAGTATCATTCCACTTTTCGCTTTCATCCTTTGGTCGGCCGTGATCCGCGAGGATCAATTGCAACCACATGCTCCAGATTTAGCCAAAAAGAAGGGAATCAATCAACTTCCAGTTTCATGAAACCAACGGCATCGCTACAAACCATGTTCTCTATTTTCCAATATCAATAACGATGTGACAAACAGGTTGTTTGGAACATGCTAGATGGCAACCCCTAATGGAAAATACACAGCGCAACATGGTCAGTTTCCAGGCAGTTTTTCATGAGGGAAACGACAAAATGATGGCAGCCCCAGGAGTCCACCATTAGTCTCAGATTTAGATCCAGGCCAAAACCGAGTTAGGTGAAACAAGATCCCTCCGGGGAGGCGGAATAAAGGGGCATTAGGGGTGTGGGCGTCGGCGGGTCACCCCAGGGCCTTCGCGTCCACCACAATTGGAAATCAATGGCGAAAACCACGAAATTCTCCCATTTAGCTCTCGTCGCTTTCGGCCTTGGGAATAGGAGAGAACAGATGGATCAGTCTGTGGTCTGGGCTCCAAATGGTGTCTTCCGGTTTGCGGTTAACCGTGGTCCCAAAGACGAAATATTGGTCGAAACCGTTAGGTTCAAACCAAACAAGTTTGCAAGAAGATATTGTCCTGTGATGAGTGCTGCAGTGATTTCTTGTGAGCATTTATATCTTTAGGAGGGTCTTTCAAGTATTGCCTCATCACAAATTGACAATATTGTTTCAGTCCCACCCTTTACAAGGGGCACTGGTTGTATCTACCCTCCTAAGTATTGGGTTATTGCATACAATGATGATTAAAACCACCAGAATATAGCCCAATGTCAAAAGATATGACTTGGAAAATACGCTAACCCCTCCTGTCAATTTCCCCAAAAACTGATAGCAGGAGGCCGTGAGGAAGTTAAATTAGGCCAATGTCCCCCTAAGTGGTGGTGGAAGGGGGTTTAGGGGCGCAATGCCTCAAAGGCAAATGGCGCCATAACAGTGACAAAGGAGAAACAGTGAGGGCAAAGGGGACAGGAAATGGGAAGTGGCAGCCAAGACAAACAGCATGGAAAGCGGACAAAGGGACGGGAAAGAAAGGAGTGCCCCATGTGGTGGACAGGTCACGCTAATTAGTATTATTCAGGTATTGGGGACAGTAAAGGTACTAGAAGGGAAGGAGTCCCCAGTTCCAAAGGAATACCTTAAGTTGGCCATTACGTCCCCCTGGGACTTCAGGCGCAATAGCCAAATTGATGCTCAACAGGTATAGAGGAGAGGGTAAGAAAGGAAGATAGAGGTTAAAGGCTTACCGCACAGAAGGGCACATCAGCCACCTGCTCGTACTTCTTCCAGCCCAGGAGCGGGGGCACGGAGATGAGAAAGGAGAGCGTCCAGACGGCCGTGATCATGACCGCGGCCCTTCCCGGGGTCCTCTTCTTCAGGTAGTCCACGGCCTGCGTAATGGACCAGAAGCGGTCTAGGCTGATGAGGCACAGGTTCATGATGGACGAGGTGCAGAGCAGCACGTCCACCGCCAGGTGGATCTCGCACCACCAGAAGCCGAATATCCAGTAGCCCATGAGCTCCTGGGCCAGCGAGAAGGGCATAACCACCAGGCCCAGGAAGAAGTCGGCCACGGCCAGAGAGGCGATGAACCAGTTCTGGATGGTCTTCAGCGCCTTCTCCGTCACGATGGCCACGATGACCAGCATGTTGCCCACCACCACCATGATCATCAGCATGGTGACCAGCACGGCGGTGATTACGATCTGGGTCATCGTGTGGCCCGAGGGGTACATGGAGTCCTGCGGCCACCCAGTGTACTCCTCCCCGGAGCCGTTAACCGTGGAGTAGGGAACTTCCGGCGTCGTGCCGTTGAACAGCAGGCTGTACGCCGTCGACTCGTTGGCCGCCCACTCCACCAGCTGCAGGCCGGCGGTGGCGTTGAGTAGCAGCGGCGACTCGAAGCCGCTGCTGGAGTTGTACGTCTGGTTCCATCCGGCATAGTCGGCGAAGTCGTCCGGCAGACCCGACGCGTTGAAGCTGTATCCGGTGGCATTGACCAGCCAGCTGACCGTCGACGTGACGTTGGCCAGGTCGTCGAAGCTGGCTGCCAGTATTAAAAAGAACAAAGTTCATTTCAAGCTAGCAGACATCTGGGGTGCACTTCGGTATATGCCCTGCTCCCAATTTGAATGAAAATACTGACGTTTTAACTCTACTTGTCTAGTTTACAAGAAGGATGCTACATGTACTCTCTGTTTGGATGTACTTCGGTATATGTTTTGCTCGAAGTGTGCAAGAAACGTTAATATTACACCTGCTTGTCTAGTTTACAAGATAACCTACACAGCAATCTGTGACTTTTCAATGGATTAGAAGACGGATGACCAAAATTGCAATCCACGCCTCTTAGGTCTTTGAAGACTACCACTACCTTCATTGCAATCCAATACTTTTTTAAGGACTTTGAAGACTTCAAGACTTTCTACCCTCTGAGCCCCTTGAATCCTGTCTTAGGCTGTCTATCATGGTCGACAGAGGACTTTCCAAGGTCTTTGAGGACCTCAATGACCCAACTTACATCCATTACTGTTCAAGGACATTGAAGACTGAAGGACTACCATGGTGGACAGAGGACTTACCATAGGTCGTTGATGAGTTGCCATCGCTGACAGCGTCGGTGGTGGAGGCATTGACGTCAGCGCTGGCGCTGCCATCTGGCGTCCAGAAGGCGAAACTGGTTTCGGTGGCGTTCAGTGGAAGAGTGGTGGCGACCGTGGAGTTGGCCATTGCCACCCTCAAGTCGATTCAAACCGGCATGAATCGTGTCCCGATGACCAACCGGTGGTTGCTGGATGTCCTTGCACTATGAGCGTTGGATAGCCTTCCAGAAGGTCGCTCTCCAGGAGGCCTGCAAGAGCAAAGAGCATCAAGAGGGTTTGGGCAAACTTTGTCAGAGGACATGTCCATGTCAGAGGTCGATTTCCGTCGCCTTACCGGATGTCTTCATTGATCACTGCAGGGTCATTGCAGAAGTGGAATGAAGGCTACTTCCGGCACGACGTCGTCCATGGCGCTGGGAATGAACAGTTTTATTTCAGCAATCCTCCATGCCATGGTCGCGTCCAACCAAAGACTGTTATCGTTTTCTGGAAAATGGAAGAAATGGAAAGACATTATAAACACGTACAGCACATTGGCATACTAAATTTGGTAACATTGCAAGAAGAACAGATGTCGATGATTTAAAGCGCAGATATTGTATGTTCACTTTGTCAAATTGTTCTGAACAGACAGGTGCACAAAATCGATGGCTTAATGCACAGATATTGCATGTCCACTGCATAAAGTCGTTCAGAATATACCGGTGTAATGTTTAGAGATAACATCTTCTGTGGCTGGAGTATCAGAATTGTTAAATTTGAGGACTTAAATTTATCAATACCGGTGTAATGTATATCGAAAGTTTAAAAAGCACAAATATTGTGTATCCACTTTTTCAAATTGTTCAGAATAGACAAGTGCATTATATCGATGATGGAAATGGCAGATATTGTATGTCCACTGGTTCAAATTGTTCAGAATGGACAGGTGCGTATTATTTCGATGACAAAGCACAGTTATTGTATGTCCACTTTTTGAGATTATTAAAAATGAAATATATTAAAAATGTTGTTCATTCTGTTTCATGTATAACCCTCATTGTTCCAATAACTACTGTTATTTTTAGCTGCTTCCTTTCAGTATACTCATTTTCAAAATTTATAATAATAATTTTATGTCAGGATGTTTTATAAGTGTGTGTTCCATACACACACAATTCCTTAAAAAAAATATTATTATTATTTTTAAGACGCTGCAACCTTCTTGCAACTTTTTTCTTAGTTTGACATTTTTTTTAGCAATTTCGACCTTTCAAAGAAATTTGTTGATGGTCAAATTCTCAGAAGGTTTTGACAGACAAGTCATTGATATTCATAAAAGGTTTCGTGGAAATCCTTTTCAAAAAGTTTGACATGTCCTCATAAAAAAAGTCCAATCAAAAACGCATAAATTAGCATGTTTTCGAACATGTCTATGAGTGACTGTCACATTTATTGCATTGTAATTTTTACGAAAAAACCCTGAATATCTGGTCGAATGCTTTGCAGACCTTGCAGTCACAAGAAAAATCGATGAAAATCGATAAACTGCAAAAAGACACAGCAGATGGCGCCACAGTGCTCAGAATGCAAAAATAAAATCCAATAAAAATCATGAAAATCATCATAAAAGTAGTCTCGTGAAATCGTACATGTAATTCAAATCAATGCCTGATATAAAAAAGAATGGTTTCCATCAGACAATGAGAGAATGGGGAATTTATGAATATAAAGATTCAATTTTTTTGTTTGTTTTCCCATTCGCAGTCTTTCGATAATGTTGCCATTGTTATAATTTTTTTATAAAATGCCAAGTCACGCCGACTCATTTGTGGCAATAAATCAAAACGTCACAGAAATAAAAATATAATTTATGCAGTATATACAGTAACTAGCGGACCAACCAGTATTTTTAAATAACTTTACAGCTGTTATGCAGGAACTTTTGCTACAGCCAGCAACATTTGCAATTGCAGAATAGGTCTGACCCTCCTCATGTAGCTTTTGTATTAATGCCTGGATTTCTGGTGTCACATTTTTACGCCTACCCATCTATCAGGGAGATGTAAACATTATGGCATGCATTCAATTTTTTTGCTTTATTTTCCAAATTTTCTGTCAACAAATGCAATACATGTACATATATTTGTAGGAAATTTCATGATGATGTGCACTAAATTCAATTTGTGCTCGTATCGTATCGTATTTAAGACTGAAAGTGCAAATTTGTCATAAATTCACTATAGAATCAGAATCACAAATGGGTGTCATTTGTGACTGGAAATCACAATTTGTCATATTTTTAACTGTACAAACAAATGTGGCATGTTTGGTACTTGAAATGCACATTTATATTACAGGGATTTGTAACTGAAAATGCCACTGTACTATCAGCGACTATGCGTGCAAATGTGTTGCCTTTGCAACTGAAAATGCAAGTGTTTTTCGAAAATGCGTGCATCCTATGGGCTTTTATTAATAGAACTGTTTAACTTGACGATCATATCAAGCTTTTTTGATGCCCTTCTGGCTGAATCACACTTTTGATTTACTATTTTGATGAACTGCCTTGGGCTGATCTTGGAATCTTGTGTAAAGTTAAAATGTATGGTTTACTGCACAGATTTGATAAATGTAACTACCTGGACAAACACTGCAAGAATTATTGTTTACCAAATAAATACTGAGTATATATTCGGAAATATTTGGAAAACAACGAACAACCATTGAAATAATGATAAATTTTAAATCAATAACTATATGTAATGATATCAAAAATATAAATTTTGTAAAATAAATATCAGAGAGGTCTCTCATGATGAAATAACTCAAACTTACAACATGATGAATCTAAATAAATTTTATATAAATTTATTTCTGTTGACACGATTCAATCTTATATTTTATATTTGCGATTTTATTTACATTTTGCTTTTAATTTTCTTTTTTTTCGCAAGAATTTCTTTAGCATTTTTCCAATTGAGTGACATTTCATTCTGATGCATTTTATTTTTCTTTTCTTCATTTATCTATTTTACTTTGCTGTTACATTGTAGCTTATTCTGTATACTTAATTTTACTTTTCCTTTCATTTCCTGCCACATTTTACTCGGTTAAATCTACTTTTACCCCATACCATCACAAGTGCTGACTTTCTTTGTATTAAATTTTATTCAATCTTATGAATATTTGCTTTATTTATAGCAGAAAAACGTCCTTTGCACGAGGTAGAAAACCGAGGGCTTAAGTAATGAAAAATTCATTGGTAAAAACATTTTTCTCAAGAAACTCCATTTGGATTAATCATCTAAAAGTCCCAGGTGAAAAAAATAATTTTTTAAAAGTCGAGCCAGAATTCACGTTTTATAAGCTGAATTAAACATGCCCATTGCCCATATGGGCCAGGAAGACATCGATTATAAACAGATGGATCAATTTCCAGGCCTTTTACATTGTGCACCATTTTGTGACATAAATTATGCAACTCTTTTCGGTGACTTCAAGATTTAAGCCAGTGACGTAGTTGGCACAGGTGGCAGCCATTATGTAACAGAGTTAATAATGCCAGCAGATATTTATGCCAAGCCCGAGTAAGTCCTCACCGTAAATCACCAAGAATTTCAGCGAAATAAAATGAAACGCTTTTCAAAACGCATGAAATATTCAAATAGCAGCTAATCCGCCAGCCATAAATTCGCCAAAAGCTCAACTTTCGAGTGAGGTTGGGTTGCTTGGTACTTAATATTTTAAAAGTTTTTCATTCAGGATGTGCACTTAAGACCTGTTTCGTCTTGTCGAATATTTTGTGAGAGTACTTAATTGAGAAATAACCATTTTAAGATACGTTTCATTCACAAATATGCTTTGCAAGGTAAATGTCATTCAGAAATATGCATTTTAACATATAATCCTACAAAATGCATTTTATGATAATTTATTCTGAAAGCTGTATTACACCTAAAATTGAGAAGTGTGCACCAGAAGACATTTCATTGAGAAACATTAATTTAAATTAAATAGATGGATTGAGAAACATGCAATTTAAGCTAAATTTCATTCATAAACATGCCTGCTGAGATAAACGTCATTGCGAAATATGCAATTTAAGACATACAATGTATGTCATTCAGAGATACATGTAAGTCATTTAAGATGTGTTTCATGCAGAGGTAACTAATTAAAGATGTGTTTCATTTAAAGCTAAGTCATTTAAGATGTGTTTCATTACGAGCTAATCATTTAAGATGTGTTTATGATTCAGAGATAAGACATTCTAGATGTGTTCATTAAAAATGTGTTTCATTCAGAATTAGGTATTTCTTGAAGATAGTGTGTTCGTTTACATGGGTTTTAACCATAAATATCTAACAATAATTTAACTTCATTCACAAAATGAATTTGAAAATATTTAATTTAAAATTAAGTATATTTTAAAATATTCAATAGGCAAAATGCATTATAAACAGCCCCTTTCCATCGTAAACATACTATTTTTATCAAACATTTATATCACAATTTTCGGAATTAAAAAAACATACCTTCATTCATACTTATGAATGGCATTCACATAAAAAAGCATATTTCTGCTTAAAATACATTTACAAAATATGAATATAAAAACATTAGAACTAAAAATTTACTTTTTCATTAATAATCACGCTTGGCATGTTTTCTAAATTAAACATTTAAAAAAATTGTAAATAAAAAACGTTTTGCATATAACACGAGGGGGCAACCACTCTTGAATTCCTGTGTACACAGCCTTTGAATTCCGTTAGAATTCCCACAGAATTCTATTGG